>UZAM01008484.1:13745-23974 GCA_900618415.1 Soboliphyme baturini | reverse complement strand
TGGGAAAGGGTTGTTTTTTTTTGCTTGTGACGCTCGTTATTTCCGAGGTCCGGCTTTGTGTCAAAATTTGCCGTATCGTTCAGCAAATGAAAACTGGTAAAACAGATTTAGAACCAAAGTGTTGGACATCGTGCCGACGTGTGCGGGTTTCGAAGTCGCCTAGAAAACATAGCCGATGCGATTTGCATACGAAGGTACCCCGGTCTTGCATTAAATCCCAGTGACGTGCATGCGGACTTTGAAGTGGTTGATTGGACTTAAGACGTGCGGACCAGGATTGAGAGCCGGGCAGTTTTTTCAGGATTATTCACCGTTAAAAATTTTAACCAGAACCATCAATCAATACTCGCAGCGGCTACTACGTAGATACTTTACGGAATGGGTTCAGAATGACCAACGATAGGAACGTGTGCAAGATGGCAGATTGTCAAGAACATGCTTGACTACCAGAACTTATATATGTATATATATATAAACGTTCATAACCAAATATCGATACTCTAACCGTCATTCAATATAAGTTCTGGTAGTCAAGCATGTTCTTGACAATCTGCCATCTTGCACACGTCATCTTCTGCAGGCACCAACGAAATTAATGCTCGTTCTTATACATAGGTTCGAAATGGTTTTGATCTTGTCAGCCTCTTGTGTAGGCTAAAGGCTAGCATTTGTTTGTAACGTTTCTAGCCAGCAGCTCTGGGTCGTAATGTTTCCTGTGGTATGAATAAAGAAGACGTCCCACAAGACCTATTCGAAAATGTAGTATTCCATCGCAATGGGGCAGTGGGTCTTGTTCCAGCGAATTCGATGTGATAATAAGTTGATGGTCTGTGCAGAAGTTATTTTCGACTTTCGGAATGCTTCTTGGCTTGCTACGCAGGTTGGCAAGGTTGTTTTCAGCAAATCTGATTTGCAGTGGCCATGAGATCTGGCTAATATATCGCAGATTGCAGATTAGACAATCGATTTCCCTCATCACGATTGGGAGTTCTGTCTTCTGACCTCGTTGCTTGTGATTTTAACTTCTCCTTTTACTTGAAGATAAGTCTGATATTCCCTGAGTTGATAGTCCGCCTGACGGATTCAGACAACACAGAAAATAGGACATGAACGTGGTAAAGGCGAACCTCTTGTTTTGGTATAAATTCAGAGTTCATTTCGATTTCCTGTTGAACTTTTGTTGGTTTCCACTGCGCTGCAGTATTCATAAACGTACTTTAGTTTATTTCGACTTTCTCGAAATTGTAATATATTAATAAGTGCTTAATTATAAGAAAAAGTATTTCATGGCGCTTAGCCTTGCACCACTGCTCTTTAGTTATGAGGACTGGCGAAACGTACCCGGCATATTATAAACAGAAAAACATTTCCTCAATAGGCAGCAGTAAAATACCAAAACATAACGTGAGAAGCACCTGTTTGCGCAGTGTTCTGACACAATGAAGCAGTGGTCTGTTTAGACAACATTCTAGATATCTTTGAGAAAGATGGCGACGCTGTTTATCGTGAAATATGCTTTTAGGAGCTGTAAGCGTCTGTGTTTACTAATATAATAATTAACTGTAACATAATTGACGCCCAGCTATTCGCATAATAGATTTCAATCTAATGATATATGTATCAATCTGAAGAAAGCCGACCTGGTGGGAAATACATACAGAGATGGAAAAATTTTATTTGCACTATATTTGCACACGAAAAATTTCTGGTTAGATATGAATAACATAGCATAGGATGAATCCTGGAATCCTCGGCCGAAATTTGGTCCATTTTTGCTGGAATTACCTTTTGAGTTACTGCAAATGAAAGTTTTCCATTTTGAATATTATATAGCATATCCCTACTGACTGCAGTTTCTGTTCATAACTGCTTAGACTCGAAACAATAATGCATCACTGTTAGTTTTATGAACTTTCTCACTTATGATGGGGTTGTTTGCTATTTCCTTGATTTTCATGTGGCAAAAAGCTTGAAATTTGCTTCGTTCGTTTTAATAACTGCTTCCTCAGATTTTATGGCTGCTGACATTGTATTTCTACGCATTACTGCATTTAATAGTTTTTAAACACTTTGAGAAAGGAAGTCATAATCAAACGCTCAGTAGACTTTGCATAGGTACAGTAAACGCAATAATTTTTGTAGAAGTGTACACTCGACTTGCCCCTTACACCAACCTTATGGTCTGATACCTGATCTGGACGATTTTCGACCTTCATTAAATCTGTTTTGATTATAGTACCTTGACAACGAGCTAGGTAAAGTTCGAAACGGTAATTATCTCATAAAATTTATGTTAAGATTCGTCCCGGAAGAAACATTAAGTCTATGTACGGTTTCAATTAATGGCATTGGATTTACTCTGATGTAAGTCCGATATCTGAAATTTAGACGATATTTTGCGGCACAGGTTGGAATGTTACCCTGTGTTAGCTACGCACGTTTCATTGGGATTATGTTTCATCTGCATATTTGTCTATAGATAGAGGTAGATTCAACTGGTGCTTGAACTCTCCATGTCTAGCCACCTCAAAGATGCAGTTCCTCATCGAGCGCACAGCTGGTGCTTAAATGCAATGGACTGGTGATCCATTTGGCTGGTCCCCTAGATGATAAAAACAAAGGGGTAGTGCATTTACACAGAGTAAATTCGATGTCAGACATCGAAATCCGATGATTACCGGTGGAACAGGCAATCGACTACGTGTTGAGTACGTCGAAGCATTGGGGTTATGTTTTGAACGTGTAACTTCACCTTCATCTTCTATCGCCGCTTGTCCTTTTGGGTCGCGGAGGCAAATGCGTTAGAGGGAGCTTTCAACGTTCCCGACCCTGTGCCAGAGTCTCAGCTTCGGCAGAAGACAACTGCAGTCTCGAACACACTCCTTGACTGTGCAACTTTTCCTATTTATTTAAATATTGTGCCTGACGACTGTCCGTCGCAGTGCTCATGCAACAGGCGCATTTTGGGCAGGTCGTTCCATTATCACCCCAAATCGCACTGCACTCTCTCTCTCTCTCTCTATTGCTTGTGGCCATCGACTTCCATTCCGAATATCTCCTCGTTGCGTCGAGGCACATTTGGACGAATTTCCTGCCCAAGTTAGTCGAATATTTAGTAATAAAAATAAAATTGCTGCTCGTGGATGCGCGATGTTATTTCTTGTCATTGAGTGCGATGCCAAGCGACATCCATACAGCACTGTGTCTCCTCGATTTAACGCTAATATCGAAAAAAGGTGCTTGGAATGTTTGCAAAATTCATTCGAAAATCGGATAAATCGCCTGACCTGCTTTTATTCGTTTTTAAGCAGGCGAAAATCGAACATAAATAAACAAATAATCGATCCAAAGCTGCATACAGTCATTTGTTTAGGCAATAAAGCGGCAAATTATGCCTTCAGCTCATAAAATAAACTGCAAGTACATGTTTCGCTTCAACGCGGCTTCAACGGTGCTTCAGGAAGCAGTATGGAACCTAATTATACAAACATAGACTATTAAAAATGCTCTTTGGCACGTTATAAAATGTGACTTTAAGTACAACGCATGAGCCGTGCCCAGAACTGATTTAACCCTTCTAAAATTGCATGATTTAACGTTATGAAAATTGCCTTGGGGTATGAATTAACTTTCCTTAATGGTACAGTAGAACTTTATCATTTAGGTCAACGAATTCTATGATTTTTGTGATTGAATAGACCCTCACGCCCACTGTCTAATGTATAATGCTTTGGACACCATCTAATAGTCTTCACTTCTCAATTAATGCTTCAGAGCAACAATTTGAAATAACGATGTAAACCCATGATGCCACACGCCAGCGCCTTAATCAGCGTTAAACATACTGTAGTGTTACTTAGATCGAGACACTCCTTCAGAAACAGACCACAATTATGGTCTTGTTCTTACGACTGTCATCATCACTGTTAAGCCAGCTCCAATGACGTCCCGATCGCCGCCATCCCTTTCTGATGATGACGCTCAACGCCCTTCACCAGGTTCTGCCAGTATTGGCTTCACGCTTTGTATCCGTACAACGCCGGCCCAGATATGGCTTCGGCATCAGTGTTGATGGTGCTCCACAAGGTATTAGGCCTTCACATAACCACCTTCTTTCTGGTGCTGCCCAGAGTCAGTGTTTCATCAGTACAGTAGATGTGATATTGACTGGTGTACGTCTCAACACGAGCTTCATCCAAGACCAAGACAGTCGCCATTCTCTCAGCAATGCAGGGATGAGGATGACGTTGCAACGGGTACGAATCGTGGCGCTGGATATAAAGTCAATAAACAGTGCCTGCCAGATAGTTCGCGAACATAAGTGGTGGTAGGATTCCAGTTTCTTCACACCTTTGATTAGCTAGAGACTAGCTTTCACTTCCACAAGAAAGCATAAAGCAGGTGGTGGCTTACACAACTGGACACCTTGACTTCAGACAGCTCTTCCGTCATGATTCGTCCCCTCCCGGTCTGTGGGATCACTGTCACTCCCTGTTCTTACTCATGTCCTTCTAGAATAGCAATCATACCGTAAGAAAAGTACTTGAACTGTGCGGCTATGTACAAAGATACAGCAAGATCCACTACGTATCTTACGATGTACATTCAAGTAGGTTCAAATAAGAAAGAATTTGGTTTGTCTGAACTATGGCAAGTTACCATTTGAAAGTTAGTATGAGCCAGACTGGTTACTAATAGAACAGAGGACCGTTCAGCCTGTTGGCATTACTGTGTTTAATTCACAGTAGGTAGTCAGTCGCTTGGCAAATATTCATAACTGCTTTGGTGCTGCTGCACAAATTTATTGATTTATATTCCTTCTAGAATATGTTGTCTGAATATGTTTTGTCGTGGCGCACAGATTGGAGCAAGTTTTCCTATCGACTCATTTGGCTGCAAACTGCTCAAAGAGGCACTCAAATGGGTGAGTGAGTGAGTTCCACACCTCAATGTGTGTGATATATAATCTGACCTTTAACAAGAGAATCATGTCACACAATCACGCAGAACTGTATTTAAGCGAGCCAACGTAATGAGCGCTCTTCATGGCAAAATGACTGGCAGGATATTGATAGCCAGTTCATCGCAGAAAATCGATTCGTTCGTGAGGTGGCTATTTTCAACTTTCTTCTTCTTGTGCAAAACAAAACCATTCGTGTTCGCTCAGCAGAAGTAGCTGATTTCCATAACTAACCGTCTAAGAAGGCATTGATGAGGATGATTGTGAAGAGAAGAAAACAAATCATGAAGACGAAGAAGATGAAATTTGGAAGAAGACACAAGTGGTGTGGAAAAAATAGGAACGAGGAGAAACAGAAGAAACAGACAAGGGACAAAAACAAGACAACGGACGTTGCTAGATGTGACGATGAACCTTCCAGACCGAGTGATTGTTTTATTTGCACAAACTATTGGGCATGAAAGAAATGCTCGAAGCAATAACGATCCTGCGTATAAATTAAAACCAACGGTTGGTAGTGATTTACGTCTGACGGTAAATCAGGAACAGCGACGTGCCTGGATGGTCTGACTGCCGGTCGGTGGTTTGGACGAGGACTCGCACGACACTTTGCACAGACAATAAATCATTGGAAACCTGGGTGGTTAGACGCCTTCCCCAGTTTTGCAGAGTATTACTAATTGGACCACGATTACAGCGCGACGCCGAAATCACAAATCTATTTATATCCGTAGTTTTGGCTCGTTTGCGAATTTAAAACAGATATATTTAATTTAAAGTCCTTTGGGAATACCCCAATGGCATTACGAATTCACACTCGCAGCAGCAGCGTTAAGAAATAATTTTGCTATTCTACCTCTCGAAGCCGCCGTTAAGCAATAAAATTTAATGACAGAGAAACGGACTAGAAAATTAAGGGACAGATATAAAACAGGTCACTGGAATCTTAAGTTACTTAAAACTTTTATCGCTTTGAAACTTCGAAGGCTCCGTCTTTTTGCATGTTCATCCTCTCAGTTAACTTATTTGAAAATTAAGGACTACATTTAGGGTTTTGAACTTCCAACATGCACTACTAGATGTGTAAAGCAACATATTTTGTGAGCAATGCTTTATGTTACCATTGCTGTCTAGAAGATTTCTTTAATAACTACTCATTAAACAGCAAATGAATAGAGTAAACGGTTGCATTTCAATGCGATATATTCTCTTCTTCACCACGATATGCGTAAGAGATTAATGAGATTGGTTTCGTTATGCGAAAAATGAGATATATCTGTTATTTCATCAGTGATTGGGTGAATGAGTGAAACAATGTCAGTCCGTCAGTCCGTCAGTCCGTCAGTCCGTCAGTCAGTCAGTCATTCAGTCAGTCAGTCAGTCAGCTTGTCAGTCAGTCAGTCAGTCAGTCAGTCAGTCAGTCAGTCAGTCAGTCAGTCAGTCAGTCAGTCAGTCTGTGTATGTCTGTCTGTCTGTCTGTCTGTCTGTCTGCCTGTTTGTCTGCCTCTCAATCAATCAGCAAGTCATTTTTCACTCATTTTATCATTCATCGTTCATTCCTTCAATCATTAACTTTTATACATGGCAACTACGTGACAGATCTGTTTCTGATCATATAGGCGTTTATGAACTCACAAATTTAGCTATACCCCCAACGGCAGAATATTGAGCAATCGCCTTTATTAATCCCTGAAAAAATGCAATCAAGTGTTTTCAGAACTCGATCTAACTCCATCGGGAAGACCACGACATCTGGCACAAACAGACTGGAAGACTCAGACCCTGGTGAACTGGTGATCATAAGAAATGAAGTAACGAATATTTTTTCTGCGTCGAATATATATGTATCATCGACTGGATTTTCATTCAATAAACTGTTCAGCCTTTTAATGAATCCACCAGTTCTGTTCAAACAGTAAATAGTCTGCTGGAAAGACGGTGTTTTCTTTGCGACCTACCACAAAGGACGGCTCTCCATCGTTTACTAATGGTTTCTAATCAGAGAGTTATTCTCCTAAACATATTTGATTTGAAGGGCAAGGAGAAATTCGACAATCGCTAATAATCACTGTCAAATTATTGCTGTCAACAAGGGGCGTTTTTTCTTATTTTCTGCCCCCCCCCCGTTCTTCAGTGCTACTCTTCACTTTTAACTTTAGACACTCTACTACTGCACTTCATCTCAAAGTGCCGTTTGTAATATTTTAGAGGAAATTCTCCTATTTCAACCGTGAAAAGTGATGTTACTTCGTGATCTCCCTCAAGCCACAAGTTTTCAATGATTCAGTTTTCACCACATCGGCCAACACACAGTTAAGTGGCGTACAATTGTGCCTAACGAGGTCTTCATCTCAAGAGGACATCACTTCTTATCGAGTCGCAAACAATATTGGTAAAATCTGAATCACGTAGCGCCGGAACAAATGACTTGAAATGACGAACCTCAAAAGGCAATATTCTACCTCGATCAGTTTAATAAATTAATAAACGTTTTATGCTTTGGACTTAATACTGAATTCTTTACATACATAAGTAACAAATTTGGTTTAGCGCGGAATCATAGGTGGCATTGTTTGAATTGGTCTATGCCAGTAGAGACTGAAGTTGTCTCCCGCTTCAGTTCAAGTCTGTATTACGTCGGTTTTACCATTTAATCGCTAAACTATCCCCATACTTAAATCCATGCATTGCCGTCTGCGCACTGAGGTTTACACCTTAACTCTGTTCTAGGCTGAGGCTAAAGCGGTCACGTGATAAAAACGACAGATTACCGGACTGAGCTGAGCACTGAATCAGTTTCGGTCCATTATGGTATGGGCTGAATTGCGAATTAATTTCAATCTATGCCGGCAGGGACAGATTGGCGCTCTGGACAATGACAAATGCACGATGCTGGATTATGACATTTCAGTTCTTGCCTGAACTGGCCTTTGTGCTTTTGATTGATGCGTGCGATTCAGTTTTGCGTCCCACTACTGCAGATGCTACAACACTATGGAGTCATGGCCTGTTTATGGTGTCGCCCAATTGCTAGAAACAAAGGAACAGTAGAAGGACGCCGTAGAAGTGATATCGATTAATTTCTCATCATTTGCTGATATCACTGGTCAAGCATAATCTAAGATATTCTTATCGTTCTTGTTTATATTCATCTCTCATATTCCTATCTATTTTAAGATATTTTCGATCTTCAGTCCATCTTAGAACATTAGCCATTGTCTACCGTTCAGAAGATAAACGAGCGATGGAAAAATGTCACCACCCTTTCTTCAGGTTTCCACTTTGACTGGGGCTTTTGGTTTTCCCGCCTGGGGTTCTGCTCAGGGTATTCGTTTTGGCTCGATAGGACTGATGTTAAAAGCGTACGAAGTTCCGCCAACCCATTGCTATCGCCTCGTTGGCGTACGGTTGCAGGGTTCGTGGCAGGCTTTCACAATTACTGTAGTATACAAGGTGAGGAGTGCCGACTACTGCATACATCGTCGAAACTGAACCGGGTTCCCCTGTCAATAGTTTCCTCTTTATGACCATTCAAACAAGGGACGGAGGTCGTGCGTTCTCTGACCAAAAATAAGCGTGGACTGGCAAGTCCTTTGTTAGGCCGGTATATCCATAGCATTTGCCTTCAAAAACGCCACTACCTGAGAACAATCTTTTGTTTCATAAATGAGCCTGTGTTAACATGCTCATTTGATGATAAATCATACTACGACGCGATTGCACGTTTTAATTGTTGCTAGCTCGCCATGATGGCTACGTCAGAATTAGATTGTGTGGAGCAAACCATGCCAGTAAACAACTGGAACCTCCCAAAGCTAGTTTGAAAGGCTGCTCGTGAAAGCAAATGCGTGATAAGTGAATGAATGCAATAAATTAAGTTTATTCAGCCGCAGTTCCTGATGGGCGTCAGCCTCATTAGATGCTCGATCGAACAAACCGCCAAGGAAATACTGCCATTCACAGAGGATGAAGAATCGTTGACTTTGGAATCCATCGTCTGGACAGCGTGCATCAATAATCAACATCGTCAAGCGTCTCTCTCCCAACATGGCGTGGGACCCTATGGGACCAGGTGATGCCTGAGAATACACCGCCACATACCATTTTCAGCTGAATGACATGGGTCGGCCAAATCGGCATGACATGTTATACAGTAACACCGTGGTGAATGCATGCAAATTGGAAACGGTATACCATTGGAAATGGTATACTTCGGGGAACAGTGTACAATGGCCCAACAGGCTTTATATGATGAACTATTGAGACTTCGCCAATGGAGGGCATAGTGCGTTATGAACACGAATGTAGAAGAAAATTCTTTACCATGAGAGTAATTGATCGTTATTGTAATATGACGAAACAATTTCGAGAAGTTGAGCGGATAGTCCTTATTCGCCTCAAATCCATTGGGCTACAATAATATCTTCAGCACCTACTCATTTCAGAGCATGTGTGAGCTTGACAGATTCTTCTGGTACCATGTGATGATAATAAAACTTAGCTTTTTACCCTTTTACCGGATTTGAACGATATAATCGCGCTGTCACTTTGCTTGGAGATGTTTTGCAAGCCGTCTCGGGAAACTATGGTTTTATTACATATGAGTACCGGCAGTGCGTGAGGTGCATAACACCTTCGAGCACCATGCGAGTTAGTCTGAACAAAGACAGCTGGAGCACCAACTGAAAAGTGTCATAAAGCGCCAGCATTTATACGCACCAAAAGTCATCGCAATAATCTGGAGCGGACAGCCAAAAGCAACAGTGTTCGATGTCACCGGTCAGAAGAAAACAAGCATGAAGAAGTTGAATGGAAAATTGGTGGTTGTAAAATGACAATTGTTAGCACTCCGAGCAGAAGACGAGACTGTCGTCGTCAGGGTTATGCAAAAGATTCTGAAGAGAGAGGAAGATTTCCATAAAACTTGTACAAAGATGAAAACAACAACACCACAAATGACAATACATAACTGTAGATAGAAATTAGGTTAACAAAATTCCAGATATCTTGATAGAAGAAGTACGGCATGCAATGAGACAGTCAAAAGCAGGAAGTGCGAAAATGACATTACAGTGAAACTGGTGGAATCAGGAGGTAAACCACTAATGAAGATGGAAGATAATCAAGATAATACTCTTGCTTTTACGCTTCCTGAAAGAACTGAAAACTCCAGACGACTGGATTACTGCATCAGTGATTCTACTTCACAGAAACTTGTACAAAACGAGGATTTGAAGAACTACAGGCCAATGACTTTGGTGTCAATCGC
>UZAM01008479.1:0-15712 GCA_900618415.1 Soboliphyme baturini | reverse complement strand
GCAACTGTTAATTGTCCACTCTAACGGTTTGTTGCCAGAATCAAAAGGTTGGTATTAAAATCCGTTTATGGTCCTTGTAGGCGAAGTTTCGGTTACACATCACTGGGCTTCCTGTGTAGTGAGAAAAGTGATGTTAAGAAATGTGATGATAAGAGATGTGATAAGCAAATTGAAAATGTTGCAGTTTCAGCAGGTCACCTCATGTAGCATGATTAGGTGGAAACAGTAGTTGACAGTCTTTAGCAGTTATACGGTATGAATATATTCTTCTTCGTGGAGATTGATTTTATGACTAAAATGTGCAGTGGTTCTTTGATCACCTAGTAGACTCGTATCTTTTTCATGATCAACTGCTGAAGCATTTTTACGAGGTTTTAGCCTTGTCAAAAATTGATTAGTGTTTTAAAACATGGTTTATTCATATACAGCATGAGCAAATTGGTCAGTCGGGTGACTGAACGGTGCCGACGTTTCGACTCGTCTTTTATGGGCCTTCTTCAAGGTAAATAAGTTTTCGCTGTTCGTACTGTGGTTTCAGTAACGTGTTTGAAAAGGCTATGGGAAAGTTCGTTTCTTTAGTCACGGTTGACATTTTCACATGATTGGATAATTATTGCTTCTTTGATTCGTCTATTTGTCCAGTTTCTTTATTTAATGATGCCCATCCAGTCTGACTACTCGGGAGCGTTACATTTCTCTGCTTCATGTTGCAAAACTCCTCAGGCCTTTTCACATTGTTCTTTGGTTAGGAGCGAGGATGTTTTATTGCTGGATTTTTCTTGACGAATCAAAGAAGCTTGATTTCCTGATCCTGTGTAAATGTCAACCAAGACGGAGGATATGAATTTTTGCTGGATTGGACAAGCCTTGTCAAGCCTTTTACCGTGAAACTTCTTAACCATTAGCATGGATCAAATCCACTCCTTTGGCTCTAAACGTTGCAACTGCTGCTGACCTCAGAACTAACTGCGGAAATCAACCCTAGAGTTACCTCGTGCTCATCATGTACGATGTTTCAGAGGCCCATACTCCTTATGTACTACCTCATAAATGCCAAAAATAATAAATTACGACTTCCGAGTATGGTGCTTGGTTCTTTCTTATGGAAATTAGTGTTTAAATTATTAGCCTCGCTGGTGGCGATTTATCTCATCCTCTGAAATATCGCGGTGAGCTATAGCAAATGAGCAGTTATGAACAGGCAGCGGTGAGAACACCTTGCAGTAGGTGAGTTCGAACTCGATAAGTTCGTTGTTTAGAAAAACTAGCAGGATCTGTTGATACTCTTATGTTGAAGCGAAAGCGACCGCCTCTTTGAAATAGAAACGCCGTTTATGTCACCACTGCTTTACGGTTAGATGCAGGTTCGTCAAAGGCTAGATGACACAACTTTAGTAAAATCCGGATTGAATTGGGGTGCCCATCTGCACGAGATTCTCCAGGTGATTATTGGCTTTGCCTGCGAGTGGCTAAACTTTGTACGCTATGATAATTCAGTGTATTGTGGCTGATGGGATTCTACACCGAATACCGGTCGATCCGTGTTGCATCATATTTTTAATTAACATATTGACCTTCTGCAGATACGTGGCTCGTTGGGTCTTCTAGTGAAAATTGTTTTTGCCTGCCACTGGCTAGAATAGTATTCGAATTCCGTTGTTTTCCGGGAATACTACGCGCAAATCCGGTGAAATCGCATTTATCTGCTATTCTAACTGATATATTAGAATTTCTTCTTTTTCCTAGCATATTCCGTTTAACAGAGGTCTGCTAATCGAGTCATCGGTTTATTAATAAATGATAGTTTCCAATATATTGGAAATTTTTTTTAAAATTTGTTTTCGCGAAGAAGAATTAGTAAACACAGTCAAGTTACAGTCAAGCGTTTATTAGTAATTACAGTCAAGCGTTTTTGTTTTAAATTCGAATAATATAAGTTTATTTTTTACGCAGCAGATATACATGATGACGTTTCTCAAAATTTTTAAATCCTTTTAAATCAGACATCCTACAAGGTAATATTCCTGTCTGAAAGATGTACTTCTACGTATTCTGTCGTGCTGCATGCTCGCCTCCTGGTCAACGTCTGCTATGTTTCGCCGAGGCACGTAAAGCTCAACGGGTTGGAATATTATTTTTTATGATCAACCAGTTTTTGTCTAATGGAGCCAATTTCGTTAATGTAATCTCCACATCTACTAAGGGCACCTATATCCGAAAAACAGTCATTCCCTACGTGATCCTGCCATCTATTTCTTTTGATGCGTCGATGCTAACGCTGCTGTGTTGGGTTCAACCGTCGTTCTTGCTCTTTCGTTAAAACAACCGTTTCCATGCCTCACAGCAGCATTCTTCCGACAGCAGCGAAGTACCATAGGATTTTCGTGGAGCTTACTACTCCTTTTCCAAAATGTTTACTGGAAGCACTGGAGGCGAACGCTCTTAATCTGCTTAACTTTGATCAGATGACGTCATTGCTGGAGATGATTGAATTGAAATACTTTAGTTGGTTAACCTTCTCTGATGTTTTACTTCCCTGTTTCACTTGTAGACCAACTGTACCGGATGAGTTCCTTGTAACGTTTGACCGTAGGGCAGTACAAAAGAATCCGACTGCAAACAGAAGCTGTAAAATGGTTGATGCCGCTTTGCACTCTATTCGCACCATCGTTTGTGTAAGTGCGGAATAATATCTGGTGTCGAATATCTTGGACTTTGCCTTCTCTTTATAATTAAGCTTTCGTTTTCCCCTTGCTTTGCAAGAAGAGTCTAAAATGGCGCTGAATTGATATGCGAATCCACATATTCTTGCCGAACTGTAAGTTAGTATAGAGCCGTTAAGGTAGCTTACGTTCAACTTTTACACCAGGCACCACTCCTCCATGCATGTCGTCCAAAATGGAAATGATATTTTTCCAAATATCCCACATTTTAAGTTTTTTACGTCGTTGTATGATGCATTAATTCAAATTTCGCGTTAAATTCGAGGAAAGAGGCAATGAAGCTGATGCCTGGAATCATAACCATTGCTCACTTATCTTTACAGATTGAAAAGTTGGTCATAGCAAAAATGCTGCAGTCGGAAGTCTGCCTGAATAAGACGAATTGTACCACCTACGTTTGCAGAGAGTTCGTCAGGAGTTGACGGTAGTGTGATAATTAGGGAGTAGCTCTCAAATTCTACAGGAAAACATTTTTAAGCCAAGATTTGTGAAATAGGGCGTCTAACTTTTATGTTATTCCCATTCCTCCGTACTTAATTGACTTTGGCAATTTGACCCACACCTCAAGCCTTCTTTACCTTGAAGGGCAGCTAAGCTTTTTCGATTTCTGGTTTTGTGGTTGATCGCGATAAACTTTTGTGTTCCCAGAAAATTGACGATCCGAAAACGCGCGTGAGGCTATTTCATGGTTGGTGGAACTGCCTGTCATTTGCTCAGCCCATCTTTTCAAATGTTTCGCCAGGTCTGCCAGTGCGACACTCCTGGAGTCTTAGATAAGTAATAAGCCGATCTCGAGGTTTCAAACAATTGTCGTATTCTGTGTAACACTGTTCTTCCAGTCATCCTTTCTATTTACTTATCGATCTTCTCGAATTTCTCTTGAAGCCAAAGTTCTTGCTCCGTTTGACTGCACGAACAAGATACAACGTTTTGCCTTCGATGATACAGTAGAGTGTTACAAGTGCTCTTTCTTTGCCTAATTTCTTTGCATTCTAAGGGTTAGAGTTTTCTCCGTGACTTAAGGCGGCTTAGACATTCTATTAATTTTAATTGCGTTTTTTACTGAAGAAATGACGCCTTCCATGATTTGTTTTAAGCTAAATCGACATTGTCTTTCTCTAACAGTTCACTAAGGAGGTAGTTAAAAATTCTTTTTTCTACTTTCATTTGGCCCACCGCGCCGCTTCGACGTATTTTTTGTGCATCGAGAAGTTGATGTTTCTGAAAGACGACAGATGTAACAGTTACTTTTCGTTGAGTGAAGTTTGGCTAAGATCATGTGGCGATATTGGTGAGAAAACGCTGCATACATCGTCCCGTCCAGTATGGCATAATGCAATATGGGGAAACACTGTAAAGGTTAGATGAGATTTAAGATGGAGATATTTTTTACTGTAGTACATTATTCCGTCCTTACAGCAAAAGTGTTGAGAAACTGCGAATAAAGCTTATATCACAAACCAGAACCGTTCTTTTTATGCAAACGGCTCATCATGATGATCTCAACATGCACTCCCAACAAACTGATGGCGATCTGAACCAATACAGTTTCCTAACCTGATACAAATTTCGAGTAACGTGCCGTGCTATTTGCGACTGAGGAAAAAGTTGTTAAGTTCTGACTGTGGGCTACAATGAGCAAATTGTCGAAGCTTAATAATTTCTTATTTCTGTTTAAGATTTTATTTTCATGCCTGCTTTTATTTTATTTTTTCTTGTGTTGAATAATTGCTTTTGTAGTTACGATATTATGAGTTCATGGAGGATTCGCATTGCAAAGGTTTCATCGATCTCGGAGAAATTATTGCCATTGGACCGTCGGTGTCATCTCCAGGTTCGCCTAGACCGGCAGACACTTCTTATTTTGAGGTTCTCTATCGAATAACGATGTGCATATATTTTGTTTATGTTTGTTTACCTTTTAGCTTCGTACGACCCGTCGGTTGTACAGCTTTATGGCTAACAACTCTCGTGAAGCTCAGGAATGGATAGAGAAGATTCAGTCGTGTCTTCAGTAGTTTAGTGTTCGTCCTTCGTGTAAGCAAGCTTTGGCTTGGTGGTTCTAAATGTTTGATTGCGAATGACATCCTCTTCCGGAGAGGAAACTTGTGGACGACGGACGGTCTTCTTTGCGCTACCAGATTTTCTGATCTCGTGTTATTTTATGCTACGCAGTTTAAAACTGCAGTAATTAGCTTCAAGGTTGTTTTTTATTTTAGAGGCGTCTTTTCATAAAGCGGTGTTCATCAAATGGTTTTTGCATCAGTCGTAAAATGCACAAAATTTACAGCTGTTACGCAGTTTCTCTTTCGCTTTGTTTATTTAAGATGAACGCTCTTCAAAGCCTTGTTGTTGACAGAGCGCTCTTGATTTGTTTTGCAGTTTTGAAACGCCGGTTTTAAGCCGCAACGCAAACGTAAATTTTCTCTTATTGACTGTCAGTTTCCTTGAGCAAAGAATTCACACCACACTTTGAGATTCGCCTTCAAATCATATACATAAGGTAAACAAGACATTCACATGATGTTCCTAGATCTGGAGAAAGCTTTTGACTGGATCTCGATGGAAGCAATCTGGTGGAGTATGAGAAAAGTGCTTGTGGCAGAAAAATATGTTAGGCGTACCAAAGACGTGTACGAGAGAGTGACAACGATAGTCCAAAGCACATGCGGCGAAATAGAAGAGTCCCCTGTATCAGTAAAAGTCCACCAAGCATCCGCATTGAGCCCATTTCTGTGCTCGATGGCAGCAGATGCGATAGCTGAGGATCTGCAGGAAGCAACCCCCATACTACATTCTCCGTACAGATTACATTGTGCACTAAAGCAGAGTAGCTGAGAATCAGGAACCGAAATATGGAGAACAGTTCTTGAGAAGAACTGCCTTCGACTCGGCAGAGGCAAGCCAGGATATATGGCGGGCCATTTCAATGGGGAAGACAGATTGAAAGTCATAAATTCAGTAAAAGAAGCAGGGAGTTTGCTGCCTCAAACTCAGGAATTTAATTACCTTGAGAAGTAAGTGGAGTATCAGTTAGTTAAAAGATGTCCATCAAACTAAACGATGAGATGTAATGAATGATAGTAAAATCGGTGCTTCTGTACGGGGCAAAATGTTTGACTAGTCTGAAGAGACATGAGCAACAGCTGAACTCTGTAGAAATGCTAATGCTAAGATGGATGTGTGTAGTCTACGTAAAGGGCCACATGTGAAACAGTTTCAGGAGAGGTTCTCTAAGCGTATCTTCAATTTCCGAAAAGTTTATAGAAAATAGGCTCTGTTGATTTAGCTATTTGAAAAAAAGAATTGATGAGTTCCTCGGAAATTTGGTTCAAACTATTATTCTCGGCCAAAAAAACGAATGAAAGATCAAAGAAAAATTTGGTGCCATGAAGAGAGCGATATGAAACTCGATAGTGACCGCAGATTTAGCCAAGCATGAAAATGTGAAAAAAGTTGATTCGATTCGCGGGCTTCTGTTAAAGAAAACATGCTAGGAAAATAGAAAAGAACGAATTCACCCCATGTGCTTCTCTGCAACCTGCCTGAAAAACCGTAGCAGCTGATTTACGTGCCACTAACGGTAAGGACGGTAAAAGGAAATAGAAGCTTTTAAATGGTGGGTGTCGGTTTTCTTTACTTTTCCGTAACGGATCCCTTTTTTTCATGAAGTTGGTAGTGGGATGCAAATCTCCATTTCCATGCCTTCAGCCAGGATTGCTTCATTTTATGCCGGAGTACGCAGCCGTATGGGAGCGTAGGGTGTAGTCTTCTGTTTCCTTCTTACGGAGTTGCACTCATTTATCAGTTTGGAAGGAAGAAGGGCTAGTGCACGCGTCCGGGGCTTAAAGTCGGGTCCTTTCCGCATTGCGCTCGACGCCTACCTACTGGGCAAGCCCGGTCAGAAGCAACGTGTGGTAAATTCCCTACTGCATGGAATTCGTAGTCACTGCCAAAAGCCATTGCTCTCTGCCGAATCGATCCGGCACCCGGGGTTTGAACTACACCTGTTAGGCATCATACCAGCACACGAATAACAGGAACCTCATTTTGATCCGGTGCGTTCATGTTGAAGCGTGCGTTTTCCTTCTGGAATCGCTGACATCTGATTAAATAATAAGCAGTGTGTAAACATAAATTTAAAAATGAAATTGGACACTGTCAATTTCGCATTACAACGCAGTCAATAAACCATAAATGCGGATTGTTCGGTTGTATGGAGTTTTTTCAGATCTCAAGGAGTGACATTAAGTAGCACAGCTGTCCCGTCAAAGTCGTTCCAACCATCTGTTGGACTGGAAACAGGCGATTTTCCTGGTTTTGCAGTTTTATTTTGAGACCATCTGCCTAAGTTCGTAAGCAAACGTCGGCAAAAAAATGATCAGAGTGTCTTGGCCTTTTTCACGACTAATTATGGGAGTCACTCTATCTCCAGACAGTTAGATATTGCCGCGTTGCTATTTCAGTTATCGCCTTTCAACTGCTTATTTACCCAACACTTTGCTTGTGTCACGAGACTGAAATTCAGTTTTCCAGTTAAACTAGATCGTCCAACAGCACTTTCGTTTTTTAGCGCAAACAAAAATTTAATGTTCAGAAACGTAATAACAATTAAATAAGAGCAAAGCTGCCAACTAACAGAATTCAATAGCCAGTCTAACGAAAGGCAGTCGCTTTGTTGACGTCTCTTTCTAGTTCAGACCTGCCTAATGTTCTTTACAGCACTGTCAAACCAGCATTTATACTGCAATCATGAAAATGTAAGGAAGATCTATATTTCGGCGGTTAAAAACTTTCGTTTCCTTTCTTTCCTTATATATTTTTGTTTTTCGACAGCATTTGTCATCAGATCTCTCCAGCACCCTAGTAATATTGAATTTAGTATCTTAATTTCGAGTTTTCTGCTTCAGTATTGGAAAATGCTGCTGTCTTTAAATCGCAGAGCAGGATGATCGGAACTCAAACCTTACGCATCCGCAGGTTTATGCTGTTGCCAACATTTGTGTACCTTCGAAAGTTTGTTTTTTTTGTTGCTTCCTGCCAATTTTAATATTGCTTTCGTTCATCTTTCTCCAAATAAAGTAGTGGCAATTTATAGCTGGATATGGCGGCACTTTTTCCACAACCTCTTTGATAGGAAATGTCAAGATGTGGTTTGGCTTATTTGTAAACAATTTATCTTTTTCATACATATAATGGAACAATGGTTCGGAAGAGTTACAAAACAATTACGCCAACGCCGGAGTCAGTACATGTTGTATAAGCTTCTTTGTTACCAGGAATACACCCTGTTATTATGGATTTGCTACTGCCAGTTTTCATTACATCCGATCAGAATAATATTCTCCTGTCAATTTAACAATATCATCGCGTAGTGTACCGTCCCCTTAGTTTTAGTCGTCTGGGGAAGCTATTTAAGTAGGTCCAACTGTACGGTATTTCAGCACCTGCAGGCGCATGGGCGCAAAATAGCACCAATTTCTTGGATCGGACAAAAACATACTGGAACAACAACGTGTATGCCTTAGTTTGTAGTCATATATACGAAAATTATCGCCTGTATTATGGGATTCCTAGCAATGCGCTCGTTTACCGCTGGCAAGAACAATATGCTCCTGCCATTTTTCCGGACTGACACAGCCTAGTGCACCGTTCTTTTGCGTTTAATGGCCTAGAGGACCGGCGTTATTCAAAACTAACCGCTTTTTAGCAGTTTTAAAACGGCGGATAGTTTGTGGTAAATATTTTTACGGACTGAGGTATAATTGTTGGTGTTCGAAGATGTTTTCAGTCAACTTAACGAAGTGGAACTGTTTAGCGTCTATGCATTGCAAGTGCCACAGTACTATTTATTCGAGACGTCATTAAACAGTTCCCTGGGCAATTAGACGCACAAAGAAACCTCGCCTATGTCGTGTGAATCTGGGGAAATGACAAAAGAAGATAGTGTCTTTATTTAATATAGATTATTTTCTCCATTGTTACCGCTTAACAGTGCCATGTCGATCGATTTGGGTTTAAGTTTTCGAGCTTGAGCGTCGGTGAGAAAAAATAAAGTTATGTTGGACAGAACGGGAGGGAATCGAAAAGATTATGCAGTTTGTCTACTGATCGATCGACAGTATTCATAAAGTTACAGTTTCTGTTGCAGACGAGAAATTACGACGCTTGATGACGTCACTTTCAATTAGCAGCAAATCGTGCACCGTCGAATGAGTAAGAAGCGTTTGTTGAGGGAGGCGCTACTGACGGAAGAACTCGCAACCTCGCTACTTAATATTGATGAAATGGTAGTGGCATCTCTGCGCCGATGCCTGAACTAACGAACGAACGAACGTATGGCATGTGTGACGTCGACGACGAGAATCGCTCGATAATTGAGATTAGTAATAATTTTCTTCTGACGTCAGTGAGTAAGTGAATGAGCGGGCGGAGGCCGAATGTCATCGTCACCGTGGTCGTCAGAGAGCACTGAGTGAGTGACGTCATCAGCGCGCTTGCGCCGGAGGGAATAAGTGAGTTCAGCACGCGGTAGTGCGAGTATGTGTTCTCCGCCACGTTGGTGCCTGCGACCGCGTTCAGGGTGTGCCACCTAATAATCAGTCAACCAGCCAGTCATCATTCGAGGGCAAGAAGAACGATGTGGTTTGTTGTCACTGTCATCGTCCTCTTCGTCGTCGTCGTCGTCGTCGTGGAGCAAAGAGTAGTTGGCCAGCGATGAATTCCTCTTCGTCCTCCTCGTCCAGTGCAAAGGGCCATCTGTTCCGCCTCGGTCTGTACGACGTGCAACGCACCATCGGCAAGGGTAACTTCGCCGTTGTAAAACTGGCCCGCCATCGAGTGACCAGACACCAGGTAGGTGGCTATCGTCCTCCGTGTGCATGCGTTTGTGTGTGCCGTTTTGGTCCTCCACCGACGGATGATCAGCATGCAGGTCGTTTTTATACACAGTACAAATCTTCGTCGATGCCACTTGCTGACGACAAATCGCCAGGCACTCATTCGATTATTGTCCAACTGTCATCGTCGGACGATCTCATGAAATATCTTTTTTACTAAATAATCACTGATCCAGTATTGAGTCATCGCAACAGGTGTATGAGTGTGTACTGGTTGCAATTATATCTGGTCTGTGATGGCAGATTGTCAGTGCAAATAATCGCATAATGCATAGTTTATTGAATCCTCTTTGAATAACTCCTCCCCTAAAGTACATCTGTTTCTTGTTTGATCATCCGCGTTGCATGCAGATTGCCTCATCATAGGTATAAATTTCGTCGGAACGCCGCGATTCAACCCTCGACAGCTGTTAATCCATCAAACGTAGCTTCTGCTTACCGATTTGCGGTTTGCGGTATACGAACGAACGACAGTTTTCTGCTGAGCAACTCTGGAAACGGCCTTCAAGCATTTAGTATTAGTGTGCAGCAATACAGAGCTAGTCGGGCGACGACAAAAACCAGAACTGATGGCAGATGGAGTGACGCTGGACAGAGTCGACAGTTGTTGGCCGTGGTCAGCTAATGACGGAAGCTAGGCAATTGTCCAGTAATAAATAATCAACGCATAAGCAGTGTACGGAAAACCGATCAATAGCCAAGAAGACGAGAGTTTTCCTTTGTAAGACAGCGGTCTTTTCTGTTCTGTTGTACAAGGTCAAGTCGAGAAGTGGAGTCATGAAGTGAAACATAGGCTATCTGGACTGTTTTCGTAATGTGGCCCCCGCAGCAAGCAAAAATCCGACAATTTCATCGACTGACCAACGGTCGGTCACACGTATTGACAACCACCCTAGTGAAGAAGTTCTAAGAGAAAAGTCAAGAAGCAGCACTTTTGTGGCTTGGTAACAATGCTCAGAAGACAGCAGAAGTGGTAATAGCATTTTTCCCGTGGGAGCCAATCACCAGGTGTGAAAGAGAAAGAGATCATTTTAAGAGTGGATAAATCCGACTAGAAGTACGTTACTCTCCAGCAGGCGGACCTAATGTATTTTGAGGAATCACCTCCTGCATATCAGATATCATTGATCAAAGCCAAGCAGAGCTGTTACGCTTACCATGCCTCAGATGACATCGTGTGTTGGTAGTCGCGCTTCAACGTTCGCTCTTACAGCTGCTATCGCTCTGCTGCTGTCTCGCGCATGTGATTGACTTGCCTATCACAGATCTGCCCTGTAAATATACTTCATTTAAATGCACACTAGATTTGAATTTTTCCAAGTGTAAAGTACCATCAAAGAAACCGGATAAAACAAAACAGCGAATATATACAAAGATAAAATAAGGCTGCTGATTACAGATGAATGATTGCCATTTCATGATCATTGCATTGTCGCGGCCAACTGGACAGCATGAAATTGCTCGTGCAGCGGAACCTGCCACCTCAGTGGACTTAATAAGTATCGAGGCGCGGCAGTACGCAAGATTGCGAACTTCTGCTGCGTTTCGTTTTAGTCGGGCAGCTTGTGGAACTTTGACTGAATAGCTGTTGAGATTGATCGACAGTGAAAGAATTCACACTCTGGTGTCGGTATCGATGTTATTCCTCGCTTCTTTCGTAAGCCTAATTCTGAACGTTATTACGTCACTAATAATATGCTTCACTCTTTTTCATACCACTGCCCCTTGCTGCAACGTCTTCTATTGCTTGCTGACGTCGTCGACGATCAATGCTCTGGAGACTGTCTGTCTGTCAAAAGTTCGACCAGATGCCAGAAGGCATTGCTGTACGTGAACGAAGCGGAAAATGAAAATAACGTCTGACCCATCGTAGCATGCTACCCAAGTCAATGTGCTGTTTATTGTCCGTTTATTTTCCGGCTCCTGGACTACATGCACAAGAAGAACGTGAAGGCAATCGATTACAGCATTTACATTGCTAACTGCGATCCTTACAACGTTCTTAGAGTTCCATGCCATCAATACGCATACCATGCATTTATGCAATTCGGTATCAACAGATTGGCGATTATCAATCAGTCCAGGATATGGCATAATGGTCACCCCGATTGCTTATGGACATAAGAGCCGTTTTTTCGTTCGCGTATTTAAGTTAGTAATGTTTCCCGTGCACATGGAGTTTAGTGGTCTTCAAACATTAATAACAGCTCTTCTGCACCTGAAAGTAGTTAAACAGTAGCAATGCTCATCTGTATTGTCTGCTAGTATCTTTGTGGCCTGCCTTCTAGTTTACAAAACGCCTTGTTGTCGGTACGAAAGTGATTGAACGCTGCTACATCATATATGTGAATCAATCTACAGCTGTTAAAATGTTTTTACGTACACCTTTAGCACCATCCTACCTCCATGGTCTTCAGTTCAAGTAAGCATCCAGCGAATGAATTTTTATGCGAATTTTAGTCAGGATGAGGTTCGGGAAGCCTTTGAGAGCAATAATGATAGTGGCACTGGTACTGCATAGTTTCCATGTGACATACTTTATGCTTTTGATACGCGTATGGTCTTGGAGATAGCCTACACATGTAGTGAAACACCTGTACACTGACAATATATATCTCGATGGGCGACGAAAGGGTATTATTTTGACTGGATCTGCAGCAGCGTAACTGCGTACCACAATGAACTTATCACAAGTCTATGTCTATCAACAACCGGGCTTACCGAAGGGTCTCGAGTTACAACTCTGATGGACTCGCTCGCCATTTTCCTTCCGAGAAAGATAAATGAGTACCACTGCATGTGAACGAAACAGATGAAAACTATAAACAGCTGGAAACGCTATAGAAGACTGGAAGACCTGGAGAACTGATAATACGTCAAAGCGAACCGCAAACTGTAGATATTACTTGATAAAAAATGGCAGTGATGCAGTCATTGCTGATGGCACGGAAAATGAAACTAACGCCGCGTCATAACCTTCATAAAAAGAAATGTGCCACAGATTGCAGGCGGTGGAGATGAAGATGTAACTGTGATCGATATCTCAATGATTGCAAACGTACTTTCTTTATTTGGCACGTATAACCACGAGTACTCGCGTTGTTTCATTGAGGTTTTTTAAAAATTTGACCATTCAAAAAAGAGGTCAACTCATCATCTTTCTTCAGCAATGATCGGCAGCTGACCGGAAGTGGAGGTAAAAAATGTGACCCGCTGTGAACGTGAGATCGTCTGTTTTTCGCTATGCGCGAACGAATATGATTATTCAGCCTTTTATTAACCTTCGCATAATCCCAGGCTTCTTCGTCGATTCGGTTGCGAAAGATGGCTACAAAGAGGAAAGCAAAGTAGCCGTTGGAATTTCTGTATCTTTGTTAACTTCCGTGATTTGTAATGCGCTTTTTCATGCGTAGCTTATATTGTGGCGCTGATCTCTATCACGATGCCATCAGCTAGGAGTATCTATTTCTGAAGACTATATTTCCACCTTTGGGATGGGGGCAATTTCGCCTGTCATTTTTTACTTGCCTCTCACGGGGTGGTAGCCAATAATTGACCTCTGAAAGTCGAAATGACGATCTTAAGAGTTGAAGCAAACGTCCACCGACTTCACCGTACATTCTTGTCTTGATCGTTCAACACTGAAGACGTTTAGCATGAAGATACGGAATAATGCTGTAAAAAACAATGGCTAAAATATTGATCTTGGTTACCGGAACTACGCTATGAATCAAAGGTTGACTTAGCTTCAGTTTCATGATATGTAAGTCGTCTTCGGGTAATTAACGCAAGCAGTAAACAGCAGTCATAACTGAACTTATTCATCTAGCATTATTTTCCGTGGTTAAGTTGTTACTGTACAATCTGCAAATTCATACGACGAATCACTTTGAATCCCGTGATCCGTACTCACGTCAACGTCAACATGCATGGTCATACTGTGGCATGATGTGACGTACAGACATTTGTACAACTGTTTTTCTGATTCTTTGTCTGGTTGTTCTATTCTATGTTTGTACACGCACTAATTCAAAGATTCGTATCGATTTTCTTCACTGCCGCACCAGCATCAGATTTGCCTTGATTTGTCCTACAGAACATGAATCACCTGCTGCTGTCCGGACAGGATTAATTTAGTTGTCCACAACCCCGATACCTAACAACAGCAGAACATGTGATTAAGAAAAGTCATGATACTAGTAGTCACAGCAGGCACGGAGACTGTCACGCTTAACGACACTTAAGAAACTGGTGGAAATCAATGAACCTTTCTCTCTTTCTCATGTCATGCATAAGAGTGTGTTCATTCGAGGTTAGCTGCATTATTTCCTCAGCAACGGTATCCTGAAAGTTCATCGACTGCATCCTCTCTCAGCTGTCATTTGCGTGTCTCATTGTCTGGTCTGGTACGGCGCAAGATTGTTTTTGTCCTGCTACTGTAATTTAGAACAGGTTTTCGTAGAGGGTATGCAATTTAGTTAAGTAACTCTATGGCATTTGAAAGCAAACTTGGCATGTGCGATACCTTGAGTCTAATGATTCTGCTCCACCATGAAAACATCATTTTCTCGTGATTTCAGGACATTTTAACCGGTAGAGCGCAAGACTCGCAGTCGACAGATCATATGATCAGATCCTGACTTGGTAGCTAGTCTTTTATCGTTCCCAGAGAGGTGAATGTGACTCAATAACAAATGATTACAAGCACAGTTGTGGACGTTTTCATTAAAAAATAAAATACTGCTAGCTGACGGCGGCACACAAAAATCAATTTTTATTTATTCATCGTTTACACCTTGAGTCAGCTGTCGAATAGTCAGGCAAGTTTCAGCCATGAGGACCATACATCACTCTGGTCGTACTTCTCCCACGTTCTGACATGCCAACCTCAGAACCATGACTCTTCTGTTCAGAGTTTTCGCAGGACGTCAACGTGCTATCTATTTCTCAGCTGATTGCACGGAAGTGCAGTGGAATGAAATCTTGAATCTTTTTCTCGAGGAAATTCGCAGTTAACGAGAGAAAACTAAATTCCAACCTTGAGGCATGAATAAAAAAGTCGTAAAACAAGCGGGTGATTCGTAGTGCCACTGCTGGTCTTGCCCTCATCATCATTGAACAGTAGAGCACAAATTGCAGGCATAATGAAAAAGAAAGGAAAATAGGAATTCAACAGTTACAACTTACTTTTTTTCTGGCGAGCTGATGACGCCATGTTAATCTGACTTGGGGCAATCTTGGAACCAAAAATACTCTCGAGATAATGGCCGAACATGGGTAGTTATTTGTACCCGTGAACTGAATCTCTTTTCACAAAACACCAAAGGAGTGTGCGCAATGCTAATCCAGTATTACAGAGGCACTATCCGAACTGATATGTTGTTAAAACCTTAGGGTCCTGAAGTCGCATTATGGAGGCGAAAATTGTACCCTCTATTCAGATCCTACGTTGAGCAATTTAGATAGGGTACAACACTGGTGCCGGGCTTCACGTGGTACTCATACAATGGTGAACGGCTCATTACAGTAGCATCAGCGAATTTCGAAGAAGTGTACGTGGTATGGGAAGATGCAACGATGAGAGCGGATTTACTGCTCGACAGCAGATATGGTCATGATCATAATGCTTTTTCTATTGCTATCCTGCCTATTAAACTTTAAGCTTAAACTCAGAGTTAACAAGCACAGAGGACTTATCCGCAAAAGCTCCGGTAGAGACTTTACCTTTGATATCAAAGGTTTGTCAAGGCAGGATTTGGCATGACAGACCGTAATCATGTTTGAATTAAGCTAGTCCTTAATGTATCCACGAAAATATTTACTGCTCCTAATAATGTGAGATCTCGTACAACTTATTCAAAGCATGGGGATTCTTTCATTCCTTGCTGATCAACAAACAGTAAGGCAGCATGTTTTTAAGTGAGTTTGTGTTTTAGCATGTTTGTTGTTATTACCGCTGGTAGCCGATCGAAGCATTGGTTCCACAGATGCTTCCAAAGCCTTTTCCTTCCTATTTCATGTCTTCATCTTCATCTTCCATCGCCGCTTCTCCTTTCGGGTCGCGGAGGCAGACGCGTCACACAGTGCTTC
>UZAM01008475.1:0-15416 GCA_900618415.1 Soboliphyme baturini | reverse complement strand
CTCTGACCGACAGCAGTTCGTCGCAGTTGGAAGTAGTCATTGTCGATCAGGAGGAATGAGGTTTGTGTGTCAGAAAGTTCAGCGCTATCGCCCCTCCACTTTAACTTTAACGTGCGCGCGTTAGGCACCGCCAGTCCTGTCGCCTACGACAGTCCTTATTTCCTCCATTCGAAGAAGCAGGATTTGTGCTGCCTGCAAAACGCAGTGATAGACACTGAGATATGGACCAGGAAGAATGATTTAAGAATTAGCCATGAGAAAAACGTCTAATCGCATCATCTAATCTAATCTCCTTTATTCAACATCGTGTTAACTTAGAAGGAGAGTTAATTCCGGCCTGCGACACCACGAAATACCTAGGGATCATACTTAACAATAAACTGAACTGGTCTGACCATATGATTCCAGTGTTCGCAAAGGTTCATAGGTCATCTTCCTATCTATTGAACTAATCAGGCTGCCTGTTCACTGCCTACTGAAGCAGTGCGCCTATTCGTTTTTGGATGAAACATATCTCTAATCACTTATTTCAGCCCAGTGAAATTCTCAGGCCTTAGGAAGAAAGACTTCAGGTTACTGTGTCGATTCGCATTAGGTTTAAGATTAGCAGAATCTGTGCAGAAAAAATTTTCGACCGCATGGCGAGAATAGCAGCTGCAGCAGCCGGTCGTTCGGGCTAGAGTGTGCTGGCTGATGACAGTCACCCTTTATACCCAAAGTTTCAGCGCCCTACGGCCCTGCATCATGCCACTCGCAGTCCGTTCAATACTGTACCCAGCTCGAACAACACCCTATCAGCGGTCTGTTCTTCATTTCCCGGCAAGTACTTCGAGGCAGCCAGTGCTGCAAGAGCGACCACTTGCATAGTATATCCTAACCTGCCATTAACTACCTGTATGTGCGTATTTCATGGCCTTATGATCATTAAATAAGGGTGCGTAAGGATGCGCTTTGCCGATGACAACAGCTATTACGCAAGCTCACAAGCTAATAAACCAGACATGACTGGCTTGACTTAATTAGTGTATGAAATATGCCATTATGGAAAGTTTTTCATTTTCAGCGAATTCGTCTGGTGAAGGTTTTACCATTAATCGTTGATATTTTTCATGTGTTCATTTTGGTATCTTGATATAAAGTTCTAAACAATTTCTAATTTGAATTTTTCAAAAGAAAGAAATGCGTGGAGGTGCGTTGCCAATAATCTTTGACTTTGAGAGGATCACTGAGAGAGCAAATAGTTAAAAATTGCTGTTTCAGTGCGACAGCTTTAACAGGCCGGCATATTGAGGACTATCACCATCATTTTATGGAGAACATTGACTTTACGGACATGAAAGACTCATTGATTCGTTCGCTATTAGCGCGTAAGAAAAAATTGGACAGCTAATAAATGCCGCAATGGTGTTAAATGCAGGTTTCCTCTGTGTAGGAGACAAAATTATTGGTCGTCGCCCAGAGTACGACGATTGGCAATTGAGCGCGATAGCTTAATGCCGGTTCACGGTAAGTATTATTAATCAGCCACCATATGGACATTAATTTTTGGTCATTAATAGAGCGCGTCTTAATTAGTTGACCAACAGGCAATTTTCCATGCATCATCGGCTCGAGCGGTTCTGCCGCGTGGAACATTGACGTATGTCAAGGAAGAGAAAGGCCTCCTTAAGCCAGCAAGAAGCAGGTGCTTACTGCACCATTGTCTGCGCCGGTAATCGCTTAGCAAATTTTGCTTGTCGAACATCGTAATGACGGGTGACACGACGGCACATGCGATTCTGACAGGAAATTACAGTGTTCCCCGCGACGATTGTCATCGACCAAAAGCGTCAACGGCGACAAGTCGTAAAATCGATGCCGTCTGCTTCGACCGCTTCTTCGGATTGCTGGTCGTTCTTTGTTCGGCTTGCGTGACAGCGTGTTTAGAAAAGGCGGCTCTTGAGAATGAGTGTGACGACAGTGCGGTAAGAAGAGTTCCGCTACCGCTGCCTTTCAACAATCGCAGAGCGAGTCTTAGTCCGAGGAGCACTAGGCCCATTCTTCGCATCGGTGGTATGCGGTCTCCGTCATTGAATCGTTTCTCTTTTGTCGACGACGACGGCTCCGGCCACGTCCTGGGTTACTGTAGCTGATGAATGACAGCGTCCAATAACACAGCATGCACCACTGCTGTTGACCGCGTTGTCGTCGTCGTCGTCGAAAGTCATATGTCCGCGTGTGACAGACGTGGACAACGGTCTTGAAGTAGGGTTTCGACTGGTCAGCTCGTCAGCTTCACCGTGAGGCACTTTCATAGAACATACACGGTCCAGGTTGATCACTGAGAAGAAAACGCTTGAATTTGCGAAGAAGTTGCTGATGGAGACTCTGGTAGTACGATTGGCTGACTCGCAGAGTGAAGAAGTGACCATAACACTTTTTGAACGCAACAAGTGTGCGCTTCCGTCTCAGCGCTGAACGAACTTGTCCATTTGCATTGGCGTATGCATGGTTAACAAGAACAGGAAATCGAGGTTACACCTTATGTTGATTATTACACTGAATAGCGAGCTATCAGGTGGTCCAAGGCGAAGTGGAGGAACAAGCCCATGAGGAGGTATCAAACAGCATGACCATGTACCTTGTCCATTCTGGTAGGACCACGCTAGAATATCTTGCTGTCCTTGTTATTTGCAAGTCTCTACTTACTACCCTTTTTTTAACTGGTTGCACCTAAAAACGTTGGCTTAATTCCTTGCTCAAGGGAATTCGCGGTTGAGACAAAGATTGCGCTTTCAGCGTATTTAAACCCGACACTCGTTAAATCTGACCTTTCCAACCTCAAGGCTCTCATTAAATCAAATCCTACGTCAATGATAGCGGAGGGTGGTCAACAACCGAAGTGTGAAATTGTATGCCAGAGCAAATTATGATGGACCACGTCCTACTTGACTACGGGTATAACTCTAGAGGTTTGTCGGGAACTCTGAAAAGGTCGATTTACAATTCAGTCGTAGAAAAGACAGGCAGATTTTTCAGCGTTAAGAAATGTGCTTTGAAAAACAGGTTTTTACTAAAAATTCAGGCAGAAGGTTTTAAAATTACCGTATTCATCTCTGACCATAAACAGCGCTTTGTAAAATGTTGCGTCATTTGCACTAAGTTGAAGTTTATGGTTTTTAACTTTTTTGTCCCTGAAACTCACTTTTTGACAAACAGACATGCAACTTTTGAAAACTAATGTCCGGAATATTAAAATAACAAGGATGAGCCATGAACAATATATCATTGTCGCCAATCTAGGGTAAAGATGGCACAATCAATTTTCCTAAAATTTTCAACTCAACAAAAAGTTCTCTTAGCTTCCGCAGTGCTTTACGGAACTTGGAGGAGTATAACATCGTAAGGTAAATGTTCCGTAGTTGCGAAACTTCGCTAATTTTTTACACGGTGTTCTGCAACTATAGGTCGACCAAAATTAAAATGAGCCTAACAAATATTTACCGCATGGGCACAATACGTGCTTTGCATGCGTACCACATTTATAACTATCCTATACTCTCTGATATGACTATTTCACCATCCTCATTTTACTATGAAAAAATAAGAATAACATTTAACATCTTGCTGTTTGCGCTTCGCTTCAGTCAGGTGATAAAATCGAGGAATTGTGTTCGACAAGACAACATACATGTCGTTTCTGACACTTACCTGACTCCTGGATTTTACCTTGAAGGCGGCAAACTTGAAGGCAATCGACTTGCTTTAAAATGTAGTTGTGAATTAAATGAACGCTTGCGAGTTTTTCATGACAAGAATCAGAAAATTCTGGCTTTCTCAGCCATTTTATCCAAGAAATTGTAGATTCTTTCGCTCTCTATAGTGAAAGCGTATAAATGCATGTTTTATCAGTCGGTTACCCTTTACATTCCTTGTATCACTGTCACGCAAACCTTTAGGATATGAACTTATGAACTGAGAATTGCAGTACTGAACTCAGTTCGATTGTAAAAGTTGAAAAGCCAACTTACTATTGTGCTGGCAAACGTCGCTGGAACTGCTAAATACTTACACTGGAAAACGTTCTTTGCCTGAAGAAAGCAAACTGCTAGGCGTAAAATTGATATCTTGTCCAAACGGGCAATGATGGCATCCTCGAACGGTAACATCGAAGCCAAAGCGTCCAACTCTACATTCAGCCGTTCTCGATGTCGCTTGCTCGGATTGCTGGCCGCGTTTTGATGACAACCTTCAGATGTCCTAAAAAACAGCCTTTCATCAAAGATCATTTTCGACATTGCCATGCTGATCCGAAGTAAGGACTCAAAATATTTTTACGTTAGTCAACTTGGCAGTGCAAAAATTAATCTGACAGATCAGAAACTGTTTTGGAACTTGAAACCATTAGAGTGCATGTTTCGAAATTCACGCGTCAATATGCCCCAGCTAAAATTAAATCACTGATTGGCTCGTTTAGGTGGTGTTAATTGGCAAAGATGTCGTATTGACTATCACTGTATATTCATCTTTACGCAGGGTTCGCAAGCTGTTTAGCACACATCATTCTTTGCTACCGCATTTGGTTGTTTGTGTGCATTGGAGTATTAAGATTTAGGTGAATTGTCAATTTTGCAGGGAAAATATCGTATCACTAATGGCAGTTCAACTATACGAATTCTCTTTTGGATTATGGCATCACAATCACTCATGTGATCAGCTGCCCTTTCATTAATTTCCTATTTTATTCACATATAATCAGTGGGCGTAAGCCTTACGTGCCTACTAACACATCGTTAAAGAGCTCCGTAACTCGTATATCTATAGGTCAGAATATCCATTTGAAAACTTTTATACTCTGAACTGATAGGCACGTGCCTTAGGCGTGCATGCGGCCTTTGAAACACTATGCTTGTGCTGCACCAGAACCGCACAGAAGCTGCCTGTACGTTGAACGACTACTCAAAATATGAAAACATGTCTTTGAGGCAACAATGCTTGCGATAAGGAATGTTTGACGATTCAATATTACCGGTAAATTTTGCTACTGGACCTTTGTCTGCATCTATGACGTTGACAACCACAACAAAATGACCAGAGTTACATTCTCCAGTTTAAAACTCTCACCTCTTATATTTCAACAATTACATGAGCATGCGAACTTTCAGAAACATAATCTTCGTTCGTATGCTTGCATGTATAACTGCCATATTTAGGGGATTGAATTATGTTTTTTTCATAAGCTCCGAGGTTCAGAAATGTTGCCAAAGTGAATTCCTTAAATAAATTTGGATCGTAATTTTATTTTAAATTCAAGTAAAACCTTTGAAAATATTTACCAGCATGAGTGACCTGAAATTCCACATAAAGGCATTCTAACATCTATCACCTGATACAAAAATCCCTGCTCTTTAAAGGATGCTGAAATCACTTAGCTCACGAATGTGAATTCATTCTCATGTAGTTCTCACCTCATATTACCTACTGTCATTGAAATTAACTTACTAATAAATTTGTACATTTTAACATTACTCACCAAACACAGAGTGAAACTGTGCGAAAATAGTGCTGGTTCAACAAGTTTATGGCAGCAGATTATATGAGCATGCAAATTATTAAATTTAAATTTAAGTTTCATTCTCAAATACTTTTGATAGAACGATATGCAGAAATTGTCATCTGAGATGTGAAAGGTTATTAAAATTTTTCGAACATGTCCGGATGAACTGAATTTTATTTTGATATTTCGAATAAAAGTGCATAAATCCTCATCAGGCGGTCTTCCGATAGCTAATCACGGATGACAGGATTAGGACAGCCAGGGACACTTTTAGGAAAACAATTATACCTTTGAAAATAAATTTAGTGTCAATATTACTAAATTACCTAAATAAGAAATCGACTTGAATTCCTGGGAAAATAAAGATGAGAGAACTAAGTTTTATCACTGAATATGGAAACTTTCGGAAAAGACAAACAATAAAAGATGCGCATTGCATTGCATTACTTGACAAAATTATGAGATAATTATGATTGCATGGTTTCGAACTTTCAGAAAAATGAGCTGGGAACGAAAATTAACAGGGTAGTAAAGCTTACATGAGCCAAGCTAATTTAAGAAAAAATAGAAACGAGATAAAATAACTCAGATGCGTTGCTTTTAGAGATTTACATAATCCTTGTCTCCAGAGGCTTATGAAATGAACAGATCACAGTTTCACTATGATTTAGCAGTTCTAACGTTTTGAATGAAGGTCAAAAAGGACATCATCGGTATTAAAATGAAAATGGAAAGGGCTTCTTCGAAAAGACGATTATACTGGAATAAATTAAATTCAATCAATCATAAATCTTCCTTATGCGCTTCAGTTGTCATCGTCGCTGCTTCAAAGTGTTTCACCGGGTATAGTGGGGATAGGAGGGGACAATTTACTTTCGAATAATGGATTGTGTGCAAATGTTTCTGACCTTTGGGCACTCAGTCAGTATTAATTCGGACTTACAGAGCAAACCAACCGTAGCAGCTTTCAAAACAATAGCGACAATTGCGGCGTGATATAAAGTTACGGCTCGAGGTGGAGTATGACCTCGTTGACAACTCCAAGTGAAATAACTTAGGAAAGAGTTTGTCTATAGCCCAAGGTGGATGAAAATGGAATTTATGAGAAGGTAGAAACGAATGGCAGTAACCGATATTACGTATTATGAAATTCATTTTCCCAAACAGACCGCTGTAAGCATTTAGGTTCATCCGTTACCAACGGCTGGCGCTACAACTTCAAGTTGATCAGGAAAATGGATCTGGCAGCGGCAGTGTTTTGAAGCCAAATAAAAATTTGATGTCCGTAAGCCAGTTTTGTCTGACAACGAAACTGAATATCTTGTCATCACAGAGATCTTCCCATTTTTTGTGCAACTTAAAGGAAGTGAAAGCGAAAAGCCTTGACCGCAACCTAAACTCTTTTCGAAGTGTTATTTACGCAGTCTCCTAAAAATTCGTTGTATCCTCTAGCTATGAATCAAGAGGTGCTATCAGCACAAAAATTACAAACGTCATGCAGGGGTGAAAGATTTGTTAGTTTGACAAACTTATTACCAGATGTTCAATATTCCTCAATATTCCAATTAAATGGAAATTCAACCAGAAACATTTTGCCTTTGATGCCAACAGCAATCGTAGAAAGGCGTCCTTCAGGTTGAAGCGTAATTATGTACGAACATATATTTAATACAAGGGAGAAAAATTGTCCAGATAACACTAATGAATATGACTGCCGTCAAGTCGTAAGTGTAGGCTCTGCAGTCTCTCACAAAGCCTAGGCGACGCTAACACGCAGTCTTACGGCGCAATTTATAGCTGTTGCTTCAAACTCCTCTTTAATTTCGTTCTTTAAATTCAGACTAAAGTTTATATTCTTCTTAGGGAAAATCTTAATCGAAATGCTTGCTTCAGATGTATTAAACAAATGGTTATGGTGACTGATTGTAGAAACTTCTGCCCGAATGCTTATATTTAATGGGGCCATTTGCTCTGGGTATGAACAACATGCCGCCGTGTTACTGCCATATGAAATCTTTTAAATTATTAATGAACAACTGATAATGAGAAATATTCAAGCTATTGCATTGTTTTGAAAGATTATATAAATTGGTTTTGGCCTCATTGCCCTAACGATCTCTTCTCACTTGATTTGCAGGCTAACGTTATCATCAGTCAGGAGGTATCCAAGGCTGAGAGTGTAGTTAAATGATTTCAGTAGTTTCATGTTCAGCACCAACCGCAGATTGAATGCCAAAGCCAACCGTAGCGAAATTTGCAGTCAGTTGGGCCTACCTGGCGAAAAGTTATATCGGCATGCTTTCTGGAAGATTTTACAGCAGTCGGGAAAATTGACTACCCCATTAAATGTTATGTCACCAGTTGCCTCAGCTGATGTTCTGTTCTGTTCGAAAATGGCAAAAGATAGTGCTGAGCAGCAAATTTGCTCTTATCAGCTAAAAGCATCGCTTATTATTCTGAATTCTTCTGGACAGGCGATTTTCATTATCTCAGTTGTTTCTCATAAAAACTGCTAACTACATGCTTTAAAATCGACATTAAGGACTCTTTACTATGCACATTTATATGCAAAAATATGACTAATCTTGGAAGATGAAGATGAAGAATATGACTATTAAACGCAAATTAGCCAATCTTAAACAATATCGACAGTCTTTTTGCCCATTGTGAATGAACCTCCCTTATTTTTTATCTGTCAGGATGTGCACGCAGAACGAACGACTGTGGCAATGAATAGAATGATTAAAACCGTGAATGTTTCGTTTGGAAAGCCTAGCGTGAGTGAAGAAACAGCTGTAAATGCCGGATAGAGAGCTGCCGTTCTGTATTAACAGTTTTTGGAAATGCAAGAAACCCATGGAGAATGCATCTGATACAAGAGCTGTGGTACTGCTCCATCGAAATGATGTGACACATTTTGTTGCTGATGTAATGGTTCAATTCAACTCAGCTCTGCAAAGCATCATCGCACAAATTTCTCAGCATAACAGTTAATATTCTCTTCATTTACTGATATTCATCTCGCCAAAAATTGAAAATCAGAATGGATGGCACCAATTTAAGTGTACCTACTTGCATGGTGCCTAAGTAAATAACTGCAAGCTGACAGTTCAGTCAGTGGCTAACGCACTCGCCTATAAATTGAATCGATCTTTCATTCGAAACTCGGTCGGTACTGCGGTAAAATAACTATTTTTCTGAGGAAGGAACTGCCCCAGAACAAGTGCAGTGAATGGGGTTTTCAAATTTAACCTTGTCGCGATGGACTCACCAGAGGCTGCGCTGTCATATGCAAGCTCTTTGTGCAGTCTTTGACAAATATCTCTAGCAAACATGCCGGTAAGTTATTGCTACAGTTTGAAATCAAATTCAAGCGTCATCCACTTGCCACTAGTTATGTTACATGAAGATTTATTAGGTTCTCCAGTGCGGATAAATCGAGAGGAGTGTAAGAGTTCTTCGGTCCAGATCTGTAGTATTCAGAGTGGCCCTGTCTTAGAGAGGTTGGCCCTGCTAGCAGGAGAGAATCTGTCGACTCGCGGTTGTCCCTGCTTTGTTAGCAGGCAGTTTCGAGGTTCATGACAGACTTTGATGGTTGCCCAGTTGACTTTGACAGACTTAGCACCTATGGTGGATTTGTTATATCATATTTCAATCGGACAAGAAATTCCGCGCCAAATAGTTTGCCGCATTGTATGATATGTATTAATAGAGCAAAAACTGAACGATCTTATGGGTAGTGGTGTAGCGAGAGATTAAATGTATGGTTTCGAGAATCTCTGAACAGTCGCTGCAAACGACTGACGTATTAATCCTATAATAAACCAACACGGCTGGCTGGCATAAGCTCATTTCAGGAAGCTGCATGAAATATAGAAAAGCGAGCTACAAAAATTGTTCTGAAGACCGTGAGTTTGAAAACAGCTGTATTTGCTGTTCTCATGTACAATTAGATAACAAATATTATCCCGAAACGTCTTGAAGCATAACTGGGGAGCTTTTAACAATGCTGGCTACAAAAAATAATGTACCATGTCACAAACTTATCAAGAATTAGCAGTTGCTGACAATTAGTTATCTGGAGAAACTGTGGCAAGAACTGAGGACCATCGCTGAGCTTGGCATGATAAAACGGGGTAGTCAGTGAATGGAAATGTGTTCTGAACTTCTTTAGCAGGAACGGTTCAATTTCTAGGGACAAATTGAGGGACAGTGCAAAATCAGAAATACGTCATGGAGAGAGACTTGCTAACGGCAAGGAATATAGCATTTGCAGCAGTAGCGATCGTTGCTATATCCAAATTCTAGACAAAATTTAAAATGTCAAATGCTATGGTCCTCTTTGTTATTCTGATTTTTTATCCGTAGATGATGTGAAACAAGTATGGAACTAAGAAATGCAAGATATCTAAGCTGATCATAGATTTTTTCCGTGCGGTCAACTGTTTTATTCACTGTATCCTCCATTCTTTTGCTGCAATAAGCAGTTATTATTTTGTTCTATTTTTTGAATTTTTTGCCATTAAAGCATTGAAAAGATCTGTCGACACACTAATTCATGCCAGTTTATTCGTCCATTGAAGATGCGAGAAATAAAAACTGTTTTATTGACCGTATTATCCATTCATTCGTTGTGATAAGTAGCCGTTACTTAGTTCTACCGTTTTGGATTTTGTCGTCATTAAAGATTTAAAAGGACCTGTCGACACACTAATTCATACCAATTCATTCTTCCACCGAAGATGTGAGAAATCTCAGTCATATCTGGCTTCTATGATCTCTTGAGACTCATGTATTATACAGTATTTGTCGCGTATTTATCGGTAAATGATTCTTTTCTTACTGTCATCAAAGTTATGGTGAAATTCGGCGGGAAAGTTTGAGGTGCCCTTAACAATCGTCTCTAACCAGATTAGAACAGCGTTTCAAGCTTATCTGAAGAGATGTTAACTGTTATTATAAGAGCCATTTTGAGATTGCTGGTAATTCCATTTCTTCCAGACGTATTCAAAAACGGGTTGACTTCAAACTTCCAAAGCCAAGTTATGAGTCACAAAGCATCGATTTGAGGGAAAAGACCGTTTTATGAAGTCAGGATTGCATCATTCGCTTGGCACGTAAAATGTAGAGCAGGTTTACGGTGATTCATTTCTACCAGCTACTGAACACAGAGATCACCGATTGGTCAAATCCGTAACATCAAAGCGGTTAATATCATATTTCGGCTCTCTCTGTCACGTGTCTTCCTCTTTTTATGCATGCAAACTGCTACAAGTTACCTTTATAGAATAGCTGGAAGAATTTGACGCTTTACCACCGTTCAGCAAATCCTGAATCAGAAATTTTCAGAAATATGTCAGTCAGACTTGACTCTTTCGCACTACAGTTAACATTGAAGGCCTTGCTACTTCCACTAAACAGACGTAGAGTTGGATTTTCGCTTTGGAAGTTAATGCCGATCAGCTTGCGATGAAGTATTTTGAACGAAATCCCGCTTTGCGATCCATAGAATGCGCTGCACAAAATTTTAAGTAACAAAGAACCAGCCTATGTTTTCATGATTTATTACTTCCGCTTAAAAAGATCCTGTGGTGCCCTCTTCCCTTTCGATAGTATCCTCTACTGATGTAGTGATGTAATAAAATGAGTTCACTGTCAAAAGTGCTGCTCAAATGCCTCCATTTATTTCTTTCGCAAAGAGTAGATTTGAACTGATCAATTTACATTATCAGTGATCATTTTCGACTTCTAATGGACAAGTTTTTCAGAATTGTGGGTGCTGTGGTTATTGCAAAAATTTTTTCCAAAAATTACAATCTCAGTTTTGTTAGGATAATCGATTCTGGTGCTGATGTACTAGAAAAGTGAGGGTAGACGTCATTTTCTATTCACAGGAATGAAAACATGATGGGCAATTTTAGACATCGTTTTGGAACCCCAATATTGAAGAAATAAGTTGCATCAGGCATACTAATTTCCCATCTTTTTTGTAATATCATACGTTGCAATGTATGTATGTCTGTTCAGAAAGTAAATGCTCAGCGACACCACTGCCTGGAACCCTCATCAAAAATTATTACGGGCAGTGATCTTTGATCCTTCCTCTGAACCTGCAGTCAAAGTACCAATCTTGAGGAATTTTTCTGAAATGCGTGCCATTCCTGTCAATTAATGACTGTCATTGCCCTTAATCGGCCCCTCAGGGTTTCTGAGAGATTTTCATGGCTAAGGAAAATATGGTTTACCATGCTTCGACCCAAAAATGCTCCTTTATTTGGGTTATCGCCAAAATGCTGCTGTCTTGAACTCTACCCGTGGGCACGCTTAACTTATAGAAAACGGTGATGAACGGTGATTATTATTAAAGGGTGAACAAGTAATCAAGTAATAACAAATCTAACTCTGGTTTCTTTCGTATTTGGTGTCAGCAGTACTTGTGTACCGCACTACAGGTTTTCTAAGCTCAGGTGCAGCCAAGAAATGAACAAGTTTCCAAAGCAGAAAGCATCACGCATTTAGGACATTTATTGTGATAATCTGAGTCACTACATAGCAATGTTCGTTAGCTGTCTTCTTTGACGCAAAAGCAGATATTATGTTCGAAGTGAAGATTAGAGAATATTCGCAGTCATGTAAGTCTTGTTAAGGGCAGGAATCAGAAAAGGGACTTTCGAAACCCTGTTTTGCGTTGTTGCACTTCGCTGTATTCTGTGGCAAAAAATGCGTACCGTCAGTTCATTCGGTCATAAATCCCTCACGAACCATATCTATATATTCTAATAGGCGCAGTACGACACTTGTCGAAGTCTGATTGCCACCTCCTCAGTATCAATTAATATAAGATCCATAGGACTAACGAATGACAACTACAAGCTGAAGAGCGTCATCCCTACCAGAATCTGTTACTACTTGGGCAGTTTAAGCCTTTGAAGTACTACTCGTCGACCTTCACCAACACAGAAAGACATTACGATGGAGTAACAACCGGTACTGTTTGCAAGGAGCAGTAGTCAGAACGCTTCAATACAATCTGGAAGCGTTGCTAATGAGAAATGAAAGACAAACGCTGATGCACATGGCATAGTTAATGCCTGACGATGACCCCTTCCGTTTTACAGAAACACTCTACGAAAACACACTAAACGCGAAAAGAATCGTAGCAACTCTAGTATTGCTAAATTCAGCTTGAAACTTATATAAAAGGCCTAACCTTATGAATTAGTCAAGCAATCAGAAGATCTCAAACTATTTCAAGCTTAGCCATGTAGATCCGATTTGGCTTCATACGATAACAATGCAACAGCCATATCGTTAAACATGCCCAAAGGACGATCTTCCTCTAACAGAATAACAACATTTGGTTCATTCAATTTCATTCCTTTAATATTTATCCTGTGCAGTAGTTCATGTTAAACTGATCATCCAGCCAGAATGAATGCTAAAGAGTTTGAAAAGCACAATATTTATCGGAACATAACGCAAGATGAGGTACAGTCATTAAGGCTTTATTCAGCTTATTGTGCATGTACCATCAAATGTTTTCACTTTCTTGAACCGCTCAAGATAAGTAATATACCGATTTGTGGAGTGAATGATTCAGAATGTGATGCTAATCTCGTTGCTTGCATGAAGCTAATGCCAACGCCCTCAGAAAATTTATCCAGAAAGTTAGGTCAGATATTAAACTGCTTGACTCCTTTGGATTTATATGTGAAAGTCATAACTCTGCGTTGTTAGAGAAAATTAAAAAGGCATAATGACGCGCACGGCACCGTTGAACTACTAACCTTATTATACTGATAATGCCAATGTTGGTTGAAGCATGTGCTCAAGCTATGCTGATGACCAGAGCTTGTCGCTTCACTAATCACAAAGCACGGTCGAGTTCAAACTTTTCCTCGTGAAACTGAATGTTGTATTCCAAGTATTCAGGCATCGCCTCGAAACGCTGATATCACGTGTCGTCGATTCCACAATCGAAGATTTTACAATCGACACAGACGATCGTTAAGAATAACCGCCGTCAGCATTATTCCTCGCCGTGATAGGGTGTAACTTCTCGCCCAAGTCTACAGACAGGTCTGGCTTTATATAACTTGCTTTAAGCTGTACGTGATTATCTATTTTTGAATTTGCTTCAACGCTTCAATACACAATGTCAAAATGTTTAGCTCAGAAAGAATCGGCTTTGAAAAAGGTAAAGCCGCCATTTTTTATCTCTCTCATCCTCCAATTAGCAAAATATTAACATGTGTGTGTATGATTTTCTCTTGATATTTATCAAATAATGTCTGGTCCAACATATGCCACTTTCAAATGCCTCGATATGTTTCCAATGGACCATATAGTTTTTCTTTTATTTCTATCTGATATCAACTAGAAGTCCCCAATGGAAATCACAGTTTTGGATATTCTGCAGTCATCATCCAGTTTAGTTGAACAATAAAAATGAGAGTGCCTAATCCCGTGATTTCCTTTTTGTTTTACAAATATTTTTTTTAGTTTTAAATGTGATAAGTACTTACCAGTTGGCGAAAGTAACATTTTAAACCGAAGAACGTTGACTTTTTCACCAAGCATAGAGAGATGTACGAAACGGTAAGACTAGTGCCAAACACGGTGATATATATCGTTCATTCAATATAATGAAGTTCGAAATGCTCATTAGATCATGCGTCAGCATACGACACTTAATGCATCTGTCACTCAAGACTAAGTATCAGTGGTAATTCCGTCAGTCACGGAAAGGAAAGAAATTATTTCCGCTATGAGACATTCCGTATCATAGAGAGGTGTGCGACGGTTGGAGGAAGCGGTTCGACAGGTTGATCAAACGAGGATATCAATTTTGGCAACAACGTAATCCAATAATTATGTACCTGTGGTGCTGGCTTGGCCAGTGATTTACTGAAAGCGCTTTGCGCTCGCTTACGCGAGGTTCAACCATACAACCTTGGCGTACCCTTGGATGACGAGCGATTTGCACGCAGTGTCTGAGTAGAGACAGACGCTGTCTCGCAGCCTGCAATTACCTTCTGAAGTTGCGGCATCGCTTCCGATTCGCATACATTGGTACGTGATGGCAGCTAGGTTGGGCTCTATCAGTCGAGATTGGCCTGACGAGCGGACGTCGCAGCCGATGGACAGCCGCCTAATGAACGAACTGATGAACTGGACAGAACTGCGTGACCAGCCAAACTATGATGCCCGCAGTGCCTGGTCAGGTCTACAGCGCAGTCGGGTCTGCCAATGATCTGCCGCCTAGATGGTCACCGCTTACGATCTTGATCCTCAGGCGTCACTGCTACCTGTCACTGTCTCACTGTCAGATCGCACATCCGCTGTCATACGATGCAACTCTAACTGATCGTTCGATCGGCTGACGGCAAGCTGATGAAATTTTAAATAATAAATGAGCGTTGTCGATCTTGATCGCAGCGCACCAATCAAACGCAGCGCTACAAAGTGCGTTGACCAACAGGACGATCGCACTCAAGGGAGTACAGTGTCGAGCGTATCGCCAACCCGCTTCGTCCTTGATTACAAGCATTGCAGGCACACAGTCCATCTACCAAGCAAAAACTCGTCACTCTTTTCATGCGTAAACGCGACAAGCAATTTTTTCTTCAACTCGTTTTCATGCACATCAACGAACGAAGTATTCTCATTCTTTCCCGGAATTACAGTCAAATTGGGCTTGCATAGGTGATGATTAAACTTTTAATTATTGATATTATAATTATTATCGAAGAAATGTTTATTTATCACAAAGCAGTCGCTCGCAACATCGATCATTGTTATGCACCGTGTGTACGGTGCTGAAGATTATGTCGTCCAGCTGTGCTGTCACCGCTTATGTTGGAAGAACATTCGACAGCAG
>UZAM01008466.1:11012-23547 GCA_900618415.1 Soboliphyme baturini | reverse complement strand
AAACGAGATCAAAATCTACGAGGGTGTCTGGCAGGTAATAAGAAATACTTACCAATTCAAGGGCACATACATAATTCATGATCACCTTAACTATCTACAGCAGCCCTGTAAGTGGTTTTCACGATCCTCAACTGAGAAAATCCATGGACACTACTTAAGCCACCACACACGGTTTGCAAACGATATTCTGCTCCTCTCAAGGTCAGCAGAAAAACTTCAAACAAGGGTCCAGTGTCAGAACAGGACCACAAATGAGCCTGAAGAAAATTCAGGTCATGTTTTGATATACGTGACTTTGTGATCGGTTGAATTCAACGGACATAAACTTGAAAATGCACGAAAACACGTTCATTTGATACAGCTCATCTCCGTAACAAGGAACCGACCGAAATGCAGTGGCATTTAGTAAACGCATTTAATCATGTCAGGTAGAGGCAGATAATACCACACAATTTGCCATAAGCCCAAGAGAAGCCACAACAACGAATCAAAAGGAAGTAAGGCTTCTGACTGATGTTGCTTCTGCCAATCGTGTCGTCTCAGTTTCTAGACCTCCCACGAGGTGGAACATACGCTGTATCATATACATAGGAAAGAAAGAAAGTGACTCAACCGGAGCTCGAGCCTCAGAGATCACCATTCTGATACAGCATCTGTACCGAAGGCAGCTCTAGCATTAGACAGGTCAACTCTCACGGAGAGAAACAACTATTTCAGCGTGTAGTGCCGTTAAGTAGTGGAGCACGTGGAACGACTTGACGTGGGGGAGGGGGGAGTATGGGGCGTGGCTGTCGAACGCTTGCCATTTTTTTCATAACCGCAAACATATTAGACGGTCAGCATGCTTTCAGCTGGTCGAAAGCTCTGCTGAAGCTCTGTTCATGGACTTCAATGAGTCATGAACATAAATCTATCTTATTCTTTGCGTTCACTTTCTGTCCATCATTACTCTCGACGACCGAATATTGACCAGCAATATACACAGGAGAATGCACCGTTATCTCATTTAGCTCAAACGTAAAGCGGATTTCCACTGTCAGAAATATGGTTGAGGAACTTGTTCAAAGAGTTTTCGATTCTCAGCCCACAGTTCATCAGCGGACTAATTTTTTGATGGATGGATGGTTGATCATGTCGTGGCACTGTTTGAAAGAAATATGGAAACATTTTACTAACAGTCTAATGTGATGCCTCACATTGGTAACATAAGCAAGACTGAAATAACGAGCGGCAGCTCTGAAAATGGATGCAGACATTCGTTCAATCAGTCTGGATGATGTTGCAAGGAGCTGCAAACCAAAAAATACGTCGATTGCTGTGTAAAGCGCTTCCAAGTTTGTTTTGCACTACGGTAATTAATACCCCAACCATGAGCCAAAAACCCAACTTACTGACGTGAGTCTTCATTCAGTGCCTTGCTGCTGCTGATATACCATGACCCGTGGTATGCCTAAATGTCCACCTATAGGTAATTTGGACTAGGGGGCACTGCAATCTGATTTTGGCTGAGTTATGCACTACGTGACGGATTCCGGTGTACCACCAGCCCATGATATTTATGCGGTAGCATATGGATATTACCAGTTCCTGAAATATCGTTCTTATTAAGTGTGCCTACGCTCTAGCGTCCATGATAATGCGCGAAGCATCTGGATCCATGGTCTGTTTAAATCATCGTCCACAGACTCCTAGAAAGACGGAAAGCTGCAATAAGTTGGGTATTATAAACTCACTTGAGAAGAGTCTAGAAAACAGACCGTCTAACAGTACAATGAAACTATTTGACTGGCGATTTTTAAGTAAAGATGTTTTTGGAGCTTCAAATGCTATTCCTTTTTAAGGGTGCCATAATCCGCTAAATCCGCCGATTCCTGAAGCAGAAGGAGATATTGCGTCAAGACTTAAAAAGAAAGGCATGTTCACCTCAATTTTTAACACAGGGAGTCGTACATCTAATTGCTAAAACTATCGATTAATCACACAAATGTCTGTTTTGGAGAAGATGTTCGCAAGATAACCGGGAAACACTGGACGAAAACGCTCTTGTAGATAGAGATCACTCACGTCTGGGCAACATCTTCCAGCTGAAACGACTCATCACGCAGTTCTGCAGCTTCTACCCGCCTTGGCCTGACGTGGGATCTTTTGCAGGTTTTCAATTCAGTTCACAATGTGACGTGGACGTGTTCTTTCGTAACGATAGAGTTTAAAACCTGACGAATGGTCAGAGGTATCAGGGGACAAGTGAAGCATCACTGAGGGACTGGTTCGAGTCCAGAAGTAACGTTTCTTACGAACAAATGTCATCCGCTCTGTTATTCAGACTCGTTACAAGCACGCGACGCCAAAGGGCATCGAACACGAGAGTAGCAATGGACTGATCGTAAGACAATGCTAGAGTTCAACGTGCCTGCATGCATTTCTAAAGAACCTCGAATAAGGACAGAACGTCAAGCCACTGAGCAACGTTGTTGATTATCGGTACTCACGAAAGCGGTACAGAATCTGCAACCCAGTTACGTGAACGAAACAAGTAATAACCAATAAGACAAAGATTATTAAAGGATTCATCTCCCGTGTCCAAAAGGGCATAGCATATGATGGAATAGCATGGCGATAAAGAAATGAACCGTTTGAAAATATCTTGGAAGCTACCATGTTAATGACGACAATACCAGTTTTGAAGTGAACGAGCACGTTGAACTGGCATCATCGATTTTTTGACTCCATATAAAATGTATGAAATATGGAAAGCTCGAACTTCAAGAACTGCCAGGAAAACCATCACGCGCATCAACATGACCGGCGTTACCCAATCCGTAGAGCATTTGACTCAGAACGAAAGGGTATCAGGTTCGAAGCCCGGTCGCCTCATTCTCCTTTTTTCCTTTTGAGGTCAGCGATTGGGTTACACTCAATTGAAAGGATGCACGAGAATACGGATTATACTTGTTACATAGCTATTAATTCAGCCGTTTAATGAATAAGGAACTACTGGCCCCTGCCATAGAAATGGAGATCAGCGCCTCACCATGAACTGTACAGCGAGAAGGGTGCAAAAAATAGCCCCATCATTAAAACGTAAATAAAAATGAGCTACCTTCTAATCGTTAGTTTTCTCAATCCCAATGCATGGTACGAACCGGTCATAATAATTATTCATATTTTACAACATATGTTGTACTATGCATCTATAGCGTAGTTCATCTACCCGTCGGCGGGTGAAGCAAGACGAGAAGACAATAATTTCATGCGGTGCTCTTGTTTCACTCTGTGAAAGTTTGTCAAGGCTTTATAGGGCAGCGATTACTTGGGTTGAGTAGCAACGGTGTTAGCCACGTCCAGCCATGCTCTAGTAAACGAAGCGTTACAAGGCCATGGGAGCAGCAGCTTTGGGAGGTTCTTGCAATGCTCGTAGTCTTCCGTCAAACTCTGTGTACCCGACTCCAAGACATGGCATCGCCAACCGTTCGCTGCATATCTGTTCGTGCTCTGCACTCATTCACTAATTGAATATAAATCAACTATACTCTAACATTGCATCTGTCATTGATTCACAATCTAGTACTGATGCATCTACCAGAATTAGTTGCTCTGCATAGTGGTGAAAAGAAGGAAATGTCTAGAAATATCTCTGGCTGACTTGCTATTGTCTTCCTTGTTTTGCCTGATGACAGATGTTTCTTCACCTTTTGCTCTTATTGAGGTAATTCAAGACAGAACAATGAAACGCTGAACTTGCAGCAGAGGTATCTGAGGTCGAATCCAGGTCAATCGTTCATACTTTTTTCTTCCAAAATCAAACGACAACAATCGAACCCACTTCTATTGACAACATGTTGGTTGTGTTATAGAGAAACCGCTTTACACCACGTCTCTATGACTACTGACCATACTGTGGCAAAGTTTTCTCTAAGCATTGTGCACTTTTCAGTCAGTTTCCCCTGTTTCATCGATCCAAGGAGGTCTGGGAGACCTCCTTACAGTTTATTCAATGAATCCTGTGCTATATTCCTGAGTTTTCATACTGTTGTAGTTTTTTATCGTCACAATAGTGTGTCCCGGACCTCTATACCTGAGGCTAATATCCCTCTCCACAAAATCGTTTGCTTCAACAGAGCTTTTCCAAGTTTTGCATTGTCTTCAAGCGCATATACAGCCAATACACGGTTCTGGAGAAAAAACGTTTTGAATATATCGCCACTGCCTTCCTGGACAGTTTTATCCAGGCAAGCCAGGTCTGGGTCTCTACAAACGTAGTTTTCTCAGACGGGTGGTCGTCAGCAACTGCTCGAGTGATACCATCGCACTTTGAGGATTCTACACAGACAACGTTGTCTGAACCAGGATTATTACGCTAGATGTTTCGAGACTATGCATGAGCACCGCGAATACGCCTCTCTTCAGGATGGTGCATTATTTCAGTTCCGTCCTTCAATAGGCATAGGCGATATAGCTTCTCAAAAATCGCCAATTCACTTCAACATCAGTGTCCCGTCGTTAGTAAACATAGCCTGAAGGTACTTGATATGGTTCACCTCCTTTATTAAACACCACCACCAAGTGTGCTCAGAATGACAATCACAGGGGACACCATCATGATCTTTGTCTTCCTGGCGCTCACTCGTAGCCTCATTCCCATAGGAGGGTTTCAGAGGGCTACTTGCGGAGTTCCTCAGCAGCACGATTCAATCCGCCTACTCAAGGTCGGTTAAGAACACAGTCAGATGCCACAAGCTGTATCGCTGACTTCAGGTTAATCGCCAGTCGTAATTTGGGTTAACGCTCTTCCACATGGCATCATACAGCATTATGGGCTTTCATGCTACAGTGAACTGATGACGGAAAAGACGACGCGATCGGGGAATATGCCAGCGTCGATGATCACGGTTATAAAGCGTAATAATTACAATCATGGAACGGTACAAACTTAAGATGATACACGTTGGCTGCGGCTTCACTTCCTCATTTGCTAACTCCTCACGGGACCATGCAAAGTGAAAACAAATGAATATAACTGCTGATTTGCCTCAATGAATAAACGGAGTAATTACTCAAGCATATGTTCACCCTAGTTATCTTTTGAACAGTAATTAAGTGAGAACTAATGTCCAGTCCAAAGCGGCTTAGATACTTGGTTTCTTAGATCATGGCTGTTTTCTCTGCCGTTAGTCTACATTTCGTTTCGAACTTTATTTAATTATTGTCATTTAGAATTATTTATGAATGCTATTTATTTAAGTTTCATGAAAAATTAGAAGCCGTCTTCTATTCCAATTAAGTATTTAGCAAGGTCGCGCTATTCGCTAACCGTGAACGGCTACAGTATGCCAGAGACTAAATTGACCCTTCAATATTCGTGACTGTAATGAACTTCTAAATAACAACGATGATGAACTAATTCATTCTCCTAATACCTCTTGTAATTTTAATCTAACCAACATCGCTATCAACATATTTCTAAGCCTTCCTATATTCGACATATTGAGAATAGTCCTCAATGATTCTAACTCTTTATCAAATTATCATGAGCAGATGACGAGGGTTCCAACCATAGTACAAGTCGTAAGATCCTTGGACTGATTTGCAGCCAGTCAGTGATGTTTGTGTATTATTTGTATATGCAGGCTACGGATTAGCAACAAGAAACCACGGCGTTAACGCTCATAATCCTTCCCCAGTTGCTAGGAGTCCATACAAGACGACGCGACTCTGAGGCGAAGTGATTTTTTTCTTTAATTACGTTCGCAGTCAAAGTTGCAGCCTTGCTACAATCGTGAAAAGTAGCGGGTGGATTCCAAGTGTTTTTAGATTGCTGAAGTACTAGCGCTATCGAGACGTCTATCATTGATGATTTTCCTTAGAAAGCCCCTTTTAGCCGGTGTATCCGCGATCACGTTTAATTGATCGCTAGCCGTGACTCAAGACTGTCTGAACATTGGAACGAAAATCGAACTGAATGCAGACAATTTCCTCCGTAGACAAAGTAAGCTCTTGCAGTGTGCCTTGAGGTCTCTCGCAGATAAATACTTCCTCGCCAGTTTGGAACACTAAGGAACCCGGACTCACGGTGATGCGTCATTTTATAAAGTTTTCAGACGCAAGGTTCAAGGAACTGAGGTTTCTTTGTTTATAGATTTCATTAAGGCATTATCCAGAGGTGGCATTATCGTATATTCATGGCATATCTCCTCTGCAAGGGGAATAATGTTTCTTCTTTCGTTGTTTTGCCTCTATTCTTCTTCTTCGAATTCAGTACTGCACTGATCATTAAAGCTCAGGATACATAGGAAGAACCCTGCTGACCATCATCTGTCATATTTTCGCCAATAACTGACCTGAAGCTCTGTCCGAAAGAAGGAGGAGACTAAAGCGGAAATTGTGTAAAGTTCAGCAACTCTCCTAGTGCCACAAAACTCGGAGCATGGTCATAAGGGATCGCTCTTCGCCTGGGTTAAGGAGGACCGGACACACTGTTGGGGGAAGCGAGACATCTTGTGAAAATTTGGTCACTAGCTCGCACACCTTCTAATGTCGCAAAAGAATGGCAGAACGAGGAACAATGGATCTCGTAATAACGTACATTGTAAGGGTCAAGAGTGGAATTGCTCTGAACTTTAAACAAAGCGACAGGGCGTCGTAATAGCAGGATGGCGAGGTATACAAATTGATCTTCTGATTCGAATTTCGGAATGGCCTCAGGAACAGGGCCCTCTTTAACAAACCGTGTGCTATTGATTGGGACCGGTCTCTCTGTAAATTCTCACAGAGAGCAATGCTCAGCTCTTTTTCGTACCATTCCAACAGAGAATCTTGAAGAAGATGAACGCTTGGCGGATGATACCAAAAAAGGAAATGAAATGACATGCGTCAAATCTAGATATGAGAAGCCATTATTTAAAATTTTCCACGCCTTCAAATGATCTGGCTGAAGTATACGAACGGATAGCCCCTTCTGAATTATGTCATGCAGCACTATGCACCTTCCTTTTTCTCCTGATTGCATGAGAGGCATTTCTTGAGGAGCAACGTACTTATTAACGTACTCAAGAATTATAAATCCCATATTTTTGTTTTCTTTTGCCGCATCGTCGTCGTTGATGGGACTGATACGCAAAACATCGACGACCTAGAGACCCTCAGGCATCTAGGAACCGAGGTAGCCACGTTTAATGACTACCTACGAATAATGAACAAGTGGTAATTCCGTGAAATGCGTACGTCCGTTTTGCGGCAATTGTTCACTTCATTCCAAACGCGTTCACTCATATCGTTGTCCATCTCAAACGAGGAGAGTGTAAGTCAACGTGGAAACAGCAGAAAGTGGAGGGAGGATTGTCCCAGTATCACAGTCAAATTATGTCTATGAAATCAGTGGTTTTCTTCAATCAAACTGTTACCCAATTGTCATTTAATGTGCTTTCGATGCTTCATAAAGTAAATTCATATGGCTCTAAGTTCTGAGTCTATAGAGTCATCCAGTGGGCAATTAGCGGTCTTTTTTCGTAATATCTTTTGGTCAACAGCAATAATTGTGGAGTCAAGTGAGCCAAAGTCAATCACTGCTTAGCGTCGATTCAAAGATTAAACATCGATCGCAACGCGTGTACCCGTGTCTTACGTCAGATGTCTTATAATATTACGTGGACAAGCCGTGGGGAATAACGGGACTAATCAGCTCTACTAAACACAAATGTTGTTTCAACGACTTTAGACAGATGGAATGGACATATAGCAAAATCTTTATTATAACTCCGGATGTTTTTTTGCCATAGCACAAAAGGTCAAAAAAGATGGAGAAATCCTAGCAACCGTGACCTACGTCAGTTACTACTGCTGCTCGGCTTTGCCGTCTCACTGCTTGCCCTCATAACGGCCAGTGCAGCTTGGCCGCATTGTCGCAAACTCTAGCAAGCACTTTGCATCTGTTCATTCTTTGTGTCTAACTAAGATCAAGTGGCAGTTGGTCGAAGAAGAATACAGAATTGATATGAATGTCTGAAACCATAGCTACACTGAATTTATTCAATTCATTTTCAGTTTTTCCCGGCGGTCTTTGCTTCAGGACGTTTTTCCAGCCATCACGGTCTACCTCCAATCATATAAGCTCAGAAAGCTAGACTCCAAGGCGCAGCATTCCTATGTTCTCGATGACAACTAAGTCTGCTAATCAGCATCGTTATCGTCCTCCAAACGACTTCGCCAAAAGAGACGTTCTTGGGAGCATTTCCCCTGGCATCTTTATTATATGCTCAAACCGTGAGCGCTCTCGACTTGTATAATTCTTGTCTGGTAAGCTAGAGTACCTCAAATTATCGTGTTAAGAACCTGCTAAGCTTATTTAATCCGCAGTTCTTCTAAGAAACCTCATATTTGGAATCGCACTCTTTCCACTAATATCTATGACAAGAGGTGAGGGCAAGTGCCTATACAGACTTGAAGATAGATACGCTCGCACTACTGTTCGACTCTTATCATCAGAGACCAATTTTTATAAAGCAGTACCGCGTTTACCGTTTATCGTCGTTTATCCATGACGTAAATTTACAAGTATCATTACTGAATAACACAGTGAGCTACTTTACAATTCTCCTACCTCCTTCAGGTCCTTTTTACACTCGAGAGTCATATTCACTGCAACCTCATCGCATACAGTAAAGAAATGATCAAGAAACAATCATGGTTGCAAGCAGATGTTCAAAAAATATCTATAAGCATTTAATCACCGAATGTCCGATTTTAAGAAGGATTACACTGCGTACTGATTATCACACTGAATAGACAGCTATCAGGCTGGGCAAGACTAAGTACATCCACAAGAGGCAATATTCAGACAGTCTTTCTGTACATCTCGCCCATTCTGGCATGACCACATCAGAACACCGTACTATCTGTGCAGTTCTAAAATTAATGAATTATTACTCGTTTTTCAAATGGTTACATCAAAACAATGCGGTGGAATTTTTCGCTTAAGAAAATTATGGGTTAAACGGAATTTTGTTCTTTCTCTGGGGCCATACCCGGCACACCTACGGAACACGGGACTGATTTCTTCTCCACCGTGCCGGCGCACACCATTTTAGTGTTTTCATGGAAGAATATGAATTTTCGTAAGGCACCACTAAATCGGTGAATTTTACACTGAAGCCTTGTTCATTAATTACTTCAAAAAATCATGCAAACAGAAAAATTCTGATGCTCTGTGTTCACCTTCTTTTTCATATTCCCTCTGGATTACGTCCATTTATGAACTATGAAACACTACCCTCTGAAAGCCGCCTCAATCTCTACATAAAATTCTGTCAGCAAACCGTATTGTCATGAAGAGTTCTGCATCAAACTATGAAGGTCGAATGACGTACGTTCTTTTCGCATATCCCTCATTTTAAAAAATGAATTCATTGACGTTAATACCATTTTCTGAGTAGCGATGAAACGCTAATAAAGCTGGCTGTTTCGCTCGCAAATCAAAACCAACTGGCTAGCAATTCATAGCCCTACTTTCTGTTATGTCAACTACAACGTGCATCATTGAATTTCGCTTCTGGTTGCTCGCAGACGAGCTGCGGTCATCAGACGACATGACTTTTCATCTGCAAACAAGTCAGAAGCCATCGATTTCAGGCTTTCAGTAATGGCCTCCATGGAGTAAATTTGACTTCTGGTTTGTTCAAGGTGCGTCATTAGCGTGATGCCGAGAAACCTGGCTTCCTCTTTCTCTTCTCCTACTGACCCCTGGCCGCAAGATGCATAGAACTTCAGCAGGTCACCGCTTCCAGATCTGTTAGCACCTCAGTTATTTGTGCAGTGACACAGACACATTACAGTAACCAGCCACACTAAGACCGTTTCCGGCCACAGATTTTATTTGAGCAAACCTTCAAAACTGCATATTCATGCTGATCCATTACAGCTGCAGAGCTTGTAGCATTGCATGAGCCTCAGATGAGCGTGTGAAATAACGCATAACTGCTTCATGATCAAATTTCATGTACGTCACATCACTCACCCGCTTCTACCTGCATAAGACTCCATTCGAGCAGGCCACGGCTGAACTATGCTTTAGCACGTGCAGTGAAAGAGGCGCATTTCGCATCATTTTGTTCGCTGGAATCACCATCGCACGCTCATTAAGAACAACCGTGTTTCAAGGGTTACGACTCCACGTATGCCACTGCGTAAACGGACAAAACAAGAGGAAGCGGTGCAGTACACTGTGACATCCTGTTTCGAAGAAGTTATGAGTTACCAGTAACATACCTCAGCGCAAAGACGTACTTTGACGTTTATGCGGTAGCATATAAAAAGTTTAAGCTCCTGAGGCATCGTTTGTAATTAGCGCAAGATGACTCTAGCGGGAAAAAAATAAGGCGAAATGCGTCTGGCACTGCAGATGCTCAAATGTCAAAGGAGCCTGCTTACCCCCTCTACTATTCGCAAGACAGCGAGGAGTAAGGAGATGGCGCAATGCGCCGCGAAATCTGAACTTGCAAGGGTTATACGTTATTCAACGTCACATGAACACTCGATGATTTAAAAAATTCAAATGGTGTAAAACAGAAAGATCGGTGGAAATTTTTCCAATCGAATATACGGCAGCGTTTCTCTTCCTCTTTGTTTCGGGGCGGGTAATGAGACCAGTTATGTAGGCAACACCTCCCCTCAGCTTGAGCAAATACTGTGCATGAGGTACACATACATAACTGGGATGAACAAACACTCGTTCGTTCATGCCAACTCTTAAGTGTAACATAGCATTACTGCAGTTTACCCGGAAAACTTGAACAAGCCAATTCTTTCACTTATAAACAATCGTGGCTACAAGCAAGGTATGAATAAGTGGTAAAGAAATTTCCGTGCAGGGAGAACAGCTGAATCAAGTTTCAGAATTTACGTTTCTTGGGAGGAGGGACTAACATCAAAAAATAGTAAAGAATTCTCGCGCAATGTCTAAAGTCGTTTAAAACCATGTCTTGTAATAACGGGGCAGGTGTGCAAGATTTTCAACATAATGATGCTGCCGCTTGATTCTATTCTCTCCAGCAATTATCTGTGACTCAGAAGTGACGGAGTTTAGAAAAGCGAAGAGCATCTGTTGTCAGTCAAATTTATCGTAGCTTTCATATGGCATTTTAGTTTAGCAGCCTTATGATGTCAATCATCTTCAAGCATTGTAATGAAATACACTATAACGTAAACGGGGCAGATGCAAAAATCTAGAAGAATCTGCTTTTGGTGATGAAAATGCAGACCCTGCTTGAAAATTACAAGATGGACACGTGCACACTGATTTGGACAATCGATAAAGATGCTATCAAAAGTGTATTGTGCATGAAACAGCTTAATTGACAGAAGCGAAATACGTTGACACGCCAAGACAGTGGCATGAACAAGTGAAAAGAATGGCACGAAGTCAATCACCAGTGAAAGGCGCTAAGAACGTGTTGGATGAGGACTAAATAAAAGTGGTCTAGCAGTGTGAGAAAGGCACATGGAAGATGAAGAGAACCTGCAAGAAGCATCAGCAATTCGATTATAACAGGTAGCTAAGAAATCTGATCGCAATGTATTACCAAATCATCCTCAGTTAAGATTTAAAAAAGTAAAATGCTGAAGTTATAACTCATTTGTTTATCCATGGGTCGAGATCACAGCAGATGCTGAAGCTGTGATTACCACGCTGATAACATCTTAGGGGTAAGACATGAAAGAGGAACAAGAGAGAGAAGAAAGGAAAACGACAAGATGAGGATGAACAATAGTAATAAAAAGTAATCGCCCTATCTTTACAGAGAATCTGCAAAATCTGCATCGTTCATGCGTCAGGACTGAATACAGGTTTGAATGTACTTTTCAGTTTAATCGTTCAGCCACAGGAGTACCAGCATCGGACCAATATGCCATGTTGCCTTACTTTTCGCAGGTTATCTAGCTACTACCCGTTTTTCAGCGGGCGGATAAGACGAAGGCAATTCGAACAAGACACCTGTGCCCCCTCAACGGGGCGGGGCACCTTTGAGGCTCTACAAGACATATTTGCCTTGTTTTACTCTTCCTATGGGTCTGAGAAGCCTTTGGACAAGCTACGACCTCACAGTATTACAGCAGGTACTATTCACGAACGCAAAGTTCTTCTAGCCTCAAACGAAAAATACTTTCTTACCTCCTATGTTTACTACCACGTAGTTTTTTCTACCAAGTTTATGCTGACCAGTAATTTTTATTTAGTGCTCGTTTCGAGACCAATGAAATTGTTAAACAGCTTACAAGTATGTACGAAAACTGCGCAAAACTTTCAACTTGAAAGAAACGGACAGTCAAAACTTCCGTAGGTTGAAACAACCGACAATATTTTTTTCATGGCATAATAATGAAGGTGGATACTTGACGAAACAGTTTACATGAAGTCCAAAATAACGGCTTACGTTCAAAGGCCAGCTCTGGTCAAGATCGTTCAACGATTTCCTTGAGACTACCACTCAGAACGTTCTACAAGCGTATGCTGAATGTTCGTCATTTGATGGCCGACGGATCG
>UZAM01008459.1:12342-27094 GCA_900618415.1 Soboliphyme baturini | reverse complement strand
ACTGGCCCAGGGCGGAAACGCAGCAGGCAAAAGTCCCCGCGTCGTTGTAGTGACGGGATAGCGCTTGTGAGTAGACGATGTCGGATATCCTGCTCAATAAAGTCATACCCGGCTCCATTTTTCACTTACACTCACAGTCAATATATTTCTCTGTCATATTTTACATATTTTTTATATATAATTAATTTCATACCAATTTTAACGAATCAGCAGTATTTTGCATTTGAGATCAATTCCTCAGAGAACTAAAATTTTTCCATTTTATTTCCAAAAAAAAGTGTTAGTATAAGTCATGTTGCACGGCACAAACTATGACAGACGGTACAACAGCTCACCGACGCATTTCGCTACACAGATCATTACATCATCAGAAAACATTAAATTAAAACATTGACACACGACCAATTCCTGTTCTTACTGCACAGGGTTTTCGACCTACAGTTTCCAGACAGCCAGACTATGAAACAGGTTTATTCCTATACTTTGATCGGTTCCACAACTTTAGTGAAATTAAAGCTTTAGCTGAAACCTAGTACCAATGGTGATTCATGTCTCCCAAGAAGTGAAGTTTCTTTAGATCGATACAAATACAATTTCTTTCTCCTATTCCCTAAAATGCAGCAAATCTCTTTCAACAAATAAAATTTTTCAAAATGGCTAACCAAAACTGACATAGTTATAAATAATAAGTTCAAGGCATGTTGCCTCAATTCTCATTAGAAAAACCCTTCTCTAGACATCTTCAACGACATACGAAGTTCCGTTACGCTCATCCACGTAGACCAGTAATTTGGTTATTCCTCTTTATTCGTGAAAAAAGTGTCTACTTTGAATTATTCAGGGAATTAGAAATTTAAATGCAATACTTTTTGAGCCTAATAATGCTGTCATCTCCAATGTGATCACGAATGCTCTGCCCGTCGTTTGGATTTTAACGAGATAATCCGATTATTTAGCTAGACTTCGTTGTCTCATCGACACAAATCTCTCTTAGTAATATTCTTTCGCATGAGTGTTGTAAGCCATGTTACTTGCATGACCATCATTTGATTTCTTCGTCTATCACCTGTTGTTTATTTTGACGGGGTTGTCCCCTATTGCTGGTTCCAGGTTTCGCGTTCAATTGCATTGAAAGTGCATGCTGGAAAGTTAATGGAACATAGATCGAGGTCTACGATTCACTAATTGGTTGAGAACCGCATCTTCTTTTGCCAGTTTCCGACCGTAAGTCTGTTCCAGCCCCCAGCTGTCTTCTGCCAAAACTTAGACTCTGGCACAGGATCAGCAACGTCGAAGGCATCGTCTGACACGTCTGCCTCCGCGACCATGGAAGATGATTTCTTCTGCCAGCCAACGGACTGACAAGAGGACCGACGCACGATCGAAGAGAAGTTAAAAATGTCTCTTGGGAAACATGGAGAAAAGGAAAGATTGTAAACGTTGGAATCTCGCTCTTCATGACGCGTTTTATTTCATGAAGCTTGAGACGGTCTTCATTTTTATGCCATAATCCAAAAGTGCCTTATTTTAAAAGCGGAATTGACATTAGCAATGGGGTAATCACAGCCCTAACTTATGAAGTTCATAAAAAAGAAAGGTAACTGACTTACGATGCTCAAATATGGGACATTTCGGTTCTGAGTCTGAAGTTCTAGCGACTAAGCATAGACTGGTCGTTCTGGAACGCGCACGTAGGACATCAGGCTAGGCGACGCCTGTTATCGGTAAGGAGAAATCACGATTAGAAACCTCTAAGGAGAACTTTTCGATGTTGTCATAGAGTTCCTAAATTTAAAAAGCACTTAGAAAGGCTTATTCAAATCACACTGATGGTATTGCTCAGTGATAAGACAATCAGAGTTCAGAAAAAAACCCTTTCAGAACTACCTGTTTTGTAGGGTGTTTTGATTCTAGCCTCAGCGCTAGTCTTCAAAAACAGTGATACGAGTAGACAACACTTGTGACTACGCTCAATCTAACATAGTTTCTCAAATATATATGGTATTCGTATTAGCGTGACAGTTCTGCAACTGATTCAGTTCGAACCACCGCTCTCTACTTTGATTGCAGTAGCCTATGTCGCCAAAAACTGTTCTTCAGTGAATTCGTTTAAGTTATGGAAATCTTTTTTTAAAAATGTTATATACAGCAATGGAGGGTACGCAAACCCCCATACCATTAGTGCCTTAGTTTACTTTACGTCATCTGTTCGTTTTTTCATCTTCCGCAACTCTCATTCGCAAAGATCCTGGTATGACGAAAACAAAGAGAATGACGTTTCGAACAGTTGGTCTAAATAATCTTCATTTCATTGTAGGCTGAAATTCCATACCCCACATTCGTCAGCAAACTTTCTAGTTCGTCCGTTGACCTGAAAACAACTCAGTCACTAAGTATGAATTAAGGATCATTCTGAGAATTCAGAAATCCTAGGTTCATAAAATGCTATGGTGTTTCACATATTCTACGTCTTTTAACAGGAGACAAATTTTTCACGACGATCGACAATTAAAAAAAATACGATCGGTACAGTTGACAAGAATCAGAACAAACAAAAATTATAATAAATTCGCTTCAATAATGACAACAGAAATGACAAGCGTGAGTTTATATGAAAAATTATCAGTAGGCAAGTCTCTAGATTTCCTTTTAAGAAAGGTACGGACTATCTAGGGCAGATGCTCCGACAATGACGCCCCCTTCGTTGGTCTCAAACAACTTAGTCCGCAGTAGATGGCCCTTATTCAGTTGCCACAGAATATTTTTATCGTCGCCGATCATGCAACCGAAAATACCCAGTTCACTCACCACTCGACGGGGGACAATCTCGCCCGTTTCAGAGCGCACAATAATGTTGCGATGCTCCAACGGAAATACTCGATCCATGATGATAAATCGTTGCAATGATTCAGGAGAGGCGGTTTTCAGCACATTAACAATGTCTTCATCGAATAAATTGTTACCTCCACCTTCCAACTGAGGCTTCATCACGAAAGCGCCAGGATTGTACAGCACCATATCGATGACTGTCTGAATATCGGCGCTTTCTGCTTCCAGACCATACATGTTTGCAAACGTACTTTGTATCTTCGAGGCCATACGGTCGTCACTGACGAAGCGTCTCAAAATGTCCGCATTCGTCAGCAGTTGTTGAATCTTCTTCGTTCCCGCCAGCTGGTAGCCGATCCAAGGACATTTGATGGCTCGTGACCTTTCGATAAGCATCCTGGCTGCCCATGAATTGTCTCCATCGTACTGTTCCGGCACGTAACCAGTACGAAAATAGGCGACAGCGATTTCGCAGTTGTCATCGTCAGTTAGTACCAACGCTCGACCGCGACTTTCGTCCAATTTCAATCGCCGATAGCAGTCACCGAGAGTCAAACGCAGAACACGAACTTTACCACCAGTCAAGTCAGACACTGCATATTCGATAAGCCGCTGGTCCGAGACATTCAAAGTCACCTCTTCCACTACAAACAGAATTGCTGCCTGCTGTTGACCATATAATTTCCACGCTTCAACAAGAGCGGCAGCAACGGTTTGGAGCGAATCGTTCGCCGGCAGATTTGTTTCGACGACGCCAGTGTTCCCGCACATCAGCAATCTCAAAAGCCACTTATGCAACTGCGAGCATACCGACGCCAAACCGGCGAAACTCACCGCAATGTTGTTCACCTCGATCTGTTTCGCAGAGGCTTTATGCGTCTCCTGGTTTAGGCTACACATGTAATCGGACCGTTGAACGTCAAGTGACAGAGGCTGAGTTATACCCTCTTTTTCGACCGTTTTGTAAATGTTCAACAAATTCTCGACGAATTTATCGACGGTGCCTACGCCTTGTAAAGCCGATTTTACAAAATCGAAATCATAAGCGATTCGGCGGTAAAGTGAGCCCATGTCCTGAAATCGTCAACATATCACTGCAATATTGAAAGCGGCTTTCATACCGGCTGCAAGGAGAGCATGTCGAAGAAGACGTCAGCAGGAAACTTCGACGGCAACAGAGTAAAGGGGGCAGCTGTCAGTGAATATTTACATGGCGAACCTTTGCGACGGAACGATAATCCATGTATCTACAAAAGTAAGTCAATTCAAATCGACACTATGGAAAATAATAAAAAACCAAAAATTTAAAATCAAATTTTTATTTACAACAAAGATTCAAGATTCAAAAAACAGCTGCCCTGCATTTGAAGCAATTAAACACTTTTCGCTGCCATCCCTACCTACTACTAACAAACGTTGAACAGCGAAGTGACTCAGACTTGTGATATCTGAGAGTTAGAAATGGTGTCACATCCCGATATTGACATTTCCAAGTGACGTACTGTCTTCCTACACATATGGACAGTGGACAAAAACATGACAGCTGTAGCCAAATTAGTGAATCGCTGATAGAGTCCCGTGACTGAGCAGTCCAAGAGGTAGTAACGTACCATCGAAAAAACCACACACGCAACATTCTACTGACTGAGTCTAACTCTTCCCTTCATAAACTTTTGTGGCTGTCTTGTCAGAAATGCCAGGAATGAGATATAATTACATTTTGAAGAGATACAGAACAGGATTTCAAAGATCCATTAACCCTATCCTGATTAAAGTAATATAATGTCAAACATGTTATGAAAGAGAGGAAAAGTCAAATGAGAACAAATGCATGTAGGGTTATCAACAACGCAGTAAAACTGAAAAGTGGCTTCGTAGCAAAAAACGTCTGTGAACAGAGTTATAGAAAATTCTGTCGAATCGAACGTTCGAGCAGTATTTCATGGTCCTTTTTCAATACGGCTTACATATATTAAACAGATACATGATGCAATATCATAAGTGGATGTGCCGTATATCGGTGTTAAATGTACCAGTACCAAATACGAAGATGATGGAATTCTGAAAGCCATAGTGCGACGGTGATTTCCACTTCGATGTCATCAATTAGAAATGAGCGCTATATCTACAGCGTTATGCACGTTCAGGTAACGCAAAACTCCTGCAAGACAAGTTTTTACGGCGTATTGCACTGTTCTCTTACTCCTAGCTGCTATGGGGGTGAGCAATTTATACAAGCCACATATTCATTAGGTCCAAGCAACTATAGTGTCAGATATATCTAGTATCATTATTTTCATTACAGTTACCTCACGGGATATAACTTGTGCGTCCATTCATGGTATTCTATTACATACCTCAGGAGGATAAAAGTTGAGGGATCATGTCGAAATTCAAACCAGCAATGTTTCGACCACGCCTTCAAACTACTCGTATCCTGATTTAAACGAAAGCAATGTGTCATAAATATTTTTACTAGTGTAATTGTGACGCACATCAACACTTAAAAGGATGAGACATAGAAGAAATACAAGTACTTTCAGTTTAGATTTTGAGCCCGTATCTCAGAATTGCTGTTTTATATGTCAAAACGATGGCGAACTATAGAACGTAGGACATGGCATCTATAACTTTAACAAAGGGCAACACCTTACTGTTTGTTTTTGCTACTGAAAACTAGTAGTGAAACAATATCACCAAGGGCCAGCCGCGAATTTATGAATGTTAACAGACATAATCCCACAGGTCTAAATAATAATTTGCATAAGAATCTCAATACATAACTTCAAATAAGTTAGGCTTAACAATCTTCACAACACAAAAATCTAAAACTTAGTTGCATACCAGCTGCTCTTTTGCCAGATCAAGAGATAACAACTGTAATAGCTTGAACAAGTGAATGGATACGGATGTCAAAGAAGGGATCGAAGAAACAAACTCGATAAAATCTCTTTACACATGGAAGGGGCAACTAGGCAGCTCAATAGCTGACTTGAGTACACCGAATACAACATTAACCTGCTGTGGAATCCCTCCGCGGAGCATGTGCTATTAGAGGAAGACCAGAACTATTAGGAAAGCTCCATTCAATGCTGCGAAAAATTTGAAAGTAAATGCAGGCCGTAAAAATAAATAGCTGGTAAATTAATGGATGTATGTAAAATAATCTTCCACCCAAAAAACAGAAACAACTGAAAAACGCTATGATGAAATACCATCTTCCTGTCACTCTATTCAACAGATGCTAGACGAGATAATGATAACTTATCTTAGCCCTGAGTCTTAATCTTAGCACCTCCCCTAATCTTTGAAATGAAGCGTTTGGAACAACTCTTAGGTATGAATTCTACTAAAAATTATTGGCTACGTAACAAGAAATGGATAGTGATTAAGAGCTGGCTCTCAGGAAACCGTTGGACAGGATTTATCACTGTTATTCAATATCTAGAGATGACGGTTCAATGGTGCTGAAAAAGGATGTTTTTTCATGCCTATAATACAAATTTTTCTTATAGGAAGTATCCTAAGTACTAATTCGGAAACAAGTAGTGACGGTCACAGAAAATAACATTATGAATCACCCACTTTGGAACTGTTAGTTCATTCCTTGTTGCGGGAGAATTCTTCTTGATTATAACGGCATACAAATGATTTATAATGCAAATTTTACAATTTGCAATATTATGAATGGCCCTGGATCCATCATAAAGGGATGCAATTAAACTAATGGCTTAAATTTCAACATACTGCACTTGTGCATACTATATTTGTGATTTACGGATACCAATTTCATAAACTGTGAATTAACTGCGACCGTTGGAGATGAATCTTATGGCACTGGGGAAGCGATGAGCGTCATAGCTGTGAGAAATCGGTATCAAACTTTCAACCCCGAGGAAGAAACGTATATATCTTTAAACCTAAAATTCCTTTGAGCAAAGAATACACCCCGCATTGCTTCGGTCCAACCAGCAGAAAAACAGGTAACAAGTTGTTGACTTACGAACGACAAGGACAGCATTGCGTTGTAATGTGGCTGTACCAAAGTCGATGAGATTTATAGTCATACTGTCAAAGGCAAACATCCTTTAAAGCCGTCATTCACCTTGTACCACCCGAGAGCTGACTATAGATTGATAATTAGCACAAAACGTCATAAGTATTGTTACTGATGTTGCATCTGAAATGTCGGCAAATGTAGCCGCAATATATATTTGACGTAGATCATGATGCACAGCCTCAAAAAATCTACCCTTTTAAAGCGCCATGAAAAGATGGCGTACACTTTCGGTAGCGCTGTCTGCAGAAGATTCTAAAAGTACAATGGTTCCATCGAACGAAGGATGAAAAATCCTTGGAGAGTACTGGCGTGTGAATGTTGTTTGAAGAAATTACGGACGATGTTTGTCGTGGCCTGACAGAACCATCCGGAGAGAGAATGGAGACCTACACAAAACCATTTTCTTCGGGAAGCAAAAATGTTGGTAGACGCGTCGGAGACCAACATCACACTCTACAACAGCCACTAGAGGAGGTATTTTTGATGAGGAATCTGACCTTCGCTGCATTCTGAAAAGCCAAAGCGTCAAACATAATTAATCTGGGTATTCGGAATTTAACCCTGATACTTCAGACGATGGTGACAACAACAACACACATCCGAAGTAAACCGTTTGAAACTACTTCGGTGAATTAAGCACCAAAACAAATCGATTCAAGCTTGACTTTATTCATCATAGCAGAAACAATTAGCCTGACTGCTTTTCAGAGCAACTGCAACTATTTAATTGACATTCTAACTTTACTTTCGATACTAAACATGCAAATATGAAATAGCAGAATAAATTGGGGTATGCGGTATGCGACCATCATTTCGAAGAAAGGGCAAAGTTAGAGGGCAACTCAATAAGAGACCCACAGTGGACAGATTTTTTCAAACAGTAGCATACAACCAACTTACCAGTGCCCAATCTAAGACGTCTTCCAGAAGCTTCGGAACGAGCTCTTCGTTGAAGAACGGCAGGTAATCAAAACTGTTCATGGCAGCCATAGTGCAGTGACAAGAGGAAGCTACAAACAACAGAACTGCATTCAGCGCGATAAAATGGCTGACACATTATGTACGCGGATGCGAATAACGAAACTTAAGCTCATTCTGTGAAACTCGTGAGAAAAACATTATGAGAAGATATGAATGGAAATCCTGAAACTGGCATAAGACTTTTAAATCAATTACGGCATATGATTAGACAATTTAACAAGTTTAAGATGATGGAACCACTGGCAATGACCGGACGATAGATGACTTGTGAAGCAAATTAAAAACGAGAAGCGTGACGGCAGACGATCTGCAGGAAGACCCCCAACAAATATGGAAAGATCTCGTTAGAAGTGATATCGCATCCAAAGGACTAAAGTTTAAGTATGCGTTAATTAAATCCAGGTTAAATGCTTGTACAGAATCTGCCGTCGTCTTCGATGCAGTGGCATGAGAAAAAGAAGACTGGATACGGATCAAAACGATTTGTTATCACAATGTTATATATGAAACAGTCCTACAAAGAGTCAGTCAGAACACTGTCGTTGTATAGCCCGTGCATCAAATTACCATGAACGATAAACTTCGTAAAATCTGGCTTACATATTTTAAGACCTCATGTTAAGACCAGTCGTTCGAGGGTGATCGACTTGATACCCATTTCCAAACCATTTCCATTAGAGCATTGTGTATTGAGTACGGAAGTCAAGGAAATAAAGTAGCCAAGCAGAAATCACACCGCGCGAGGAATCAACATGCCACCTGCAATGCGTAGAGCGGAAGGGTCTTCCACTGCAGTCTTCTTGCAATGTTAGCAACAGAGAATGCGCACAAGGTGAAGGACAGCAGGCTGTTCCTTTCCTTCCGGACACATCAAGACAGTTTGATGTATAATCATCGAGACGTTCAATAACTCAGCGAGTCTGCTATGGCAGAACAACAGTAAAGATGAAAAGTGTACGGCTCTTACGCAGTAGACAGCTGACTTGCATAATTTAACATACCATTTTCCAGTCCGATCGCTACAAGAGATCATTTTAAAGAAAATCCTCCATATCTTCTACAAATATAATTTCTTCACAACCTTAAAACAACGTCAACCCAAGGTACGGCACCAAACGGAACATCTGCAACTTCTGTCACTGCATAAGGATGCCGGCCCAACGAAGTTTCCTCATGTACTATATAAGCAGTATGAATACGGCTGCGGGAATTCAGGTAAAAATACTGTAGAAATAGGTAGGAACTTATCCGGTCGCTTTTTGCATTCAAACTAGTTGTGAATTTTACTACTTTTCTGGTTGTTTGACAATGTATATCGTAAATGCATACAAAACTAGACTACTTGCGGCAAAAATTATTGCTTAATGCGACTATCAATCAAACTAATTATCCTTAAACTAAAAAACACGAAGCCCCAATCAACCAATACACGTATCTTAGCGTGAAAGTCTTCAATCAAGTGACTTTCTGATGGTTTGTCTTCTAATTGCACAATTAATGATGCAGAGTCGTTAATTAAGTACAAATGAACTAATTTTAAAAGATTTATCGAAATTCTTGTACTAAAATAGTTCCTTGCATGCCATCTGTGCCTGTTTGTTTCTGCACAACAACGTTTAAAAACTGCACCCCTTGTATATAAAATCTGTCGGTGATAGAATCTTTGCCAAGCAGTAGGTCATCAATAGAAATCTTTTCCGTAGTTCCATTAGCAAAGCAGGATTATTATTGACTCGACAACATTGGAAAATTAATGGTGACTCGTAACGACATAATGAAATGATTTCATTAATTATATCTCGGGATGGTGTAATCTAACAATAAATTGTACACAACTAAAAAGTGGCCAAGGAAACATATAAATCATGTGCTCTTGCACACCCAGTCATCAAATGGAATGCGCACACCGATCGGTAATCGGTGACGAATCGCACGTTTCGATAACGCTCCTCACAATTTGAAGCCTTCTTCCTATGAATACGGCATTTCCGCCTGCTTACATAATCTTCCTACCGTCGTGGTAGGTGACCAGATGACATGATCCTCCGGCGGGGGTATCAATCGACTGTAATCGTCGACTATCTGCCGTTGGAAAGGACCATGTGTCTAGCCTTCTGCATCTTCTCCTTCATACTTTGTCGACGACATCCTTCACTCCCTTGCGCCGTTTGTTCATTGTGTAAGTGATGTGGTTACGACGTGAAATTTTTGACATGCTTCTCTCCATGACACTCTTGGTGACAAATTGCTGGCGCTCTTCGGCCATAGTAAATGACTATGCCTCACAGCCATAAAAAATCGCCTCCAGAATGGTAGAATAAAAGGAGTTGACGTAGGTTATATTTCTGATATTACCTAAGAGATGTCCTCAGTAGAACGTAATACGTGCCAACCGGCCCTCTACTTTGTGATTTGTTCATAGTGCATGTTAATCTCTTGAGCAAGGTAAATGTGTTTATTGACCTCCATCTTTTCGTTCATATTGTCTTTACACTGACCTTAAGAGTGTATACGATCGCATAATTTTAGTCTTCAACTGACTGATTCACGTTCCGGCTTCTGCACTGTTCATGTTGAGCTCTTACAGCAGGTCGTGACTGTCATTTTTCACAAACCACACAACATGATTGACTACCCTTAACTGCTTGACCCGTTCACAGTTGACTTTATTCTCATCATTCCTGTTTATCTTCCGGCATATCATTTCCAAACAGACAGTGAAGAGTTAACTGGAAGTATTTCCGATTATTTCACGTTCTTCCGTGAAACATCGACCTTGCGCACTTGAAGGATTGATTTATGGTAAAAATGTTATCCGCTGGGTCGTGTAATTTCCATATCGTCTTCGCTTCTGTTCGTTCAGACCCTGCTGACAGTCTATTGGTCATCTTAATGAACAGCCTGCACGCAGATTAAACCGATAGTTCTTCAAATCTTTCTTCTGGTCCTTCTTGAACAGTACGACTGTTTTTGAATCCTATAAAAATTATGGTTTTTTTCGCTTATAAATAGTAATTGAATATCTCCCCTAGAGCCCTCGACAACGTCTGATCATTTCCTTGTCAGACCGGATCTCCCTTCCTCCATTTTCAGTTCGGCATGCCGCACTTAACTTACGAGAAAAAATGACTCAAACAGCTGAACGTAAAATTTATTGATAAAATACATTTTAGCCCTTAATGCGTTATCCCCGTTTTAAAACGCCGTGATGGTTCACTGATAAGCCGCAAATATTTCCTGCATTGTCTAAGACTTCTTCATTTCTGTTTTCTGTATTTTGCAATGGGAAGGTCTCGAAGTCCAAATTCAGCTTCCGCTAATGAGCTTGCAAAAAAGAGATTACTCTATCATTTCAACAAAATTTTTTTTAATAAAGATTCTTCTACGGAAAAATTCTAGACAAAGCATTGGATAGCAGATGCCAGTAGAATGGTTCACTGCAAGATTCAAGAAGAGCAGTCTGGCTTCAAGTGCGTTCAAAGCACATCTGATTACATCTTTGATTTACTCCAAATTGTTGAGAAATCGTGGGAGTTGGCTCAACTTTGTGATCTGTGTAAAACTTATAAGTGAATCCCGTGCAACAACCCGTTGCGTGTCTGATAACATTCTAAACCTAATCTGCCGTGTTAAAGTCAATTTTAATTCCGATACTCACCTACGATCATGGGCCGGAGCTTCGATTCATCGTTAACGGCTGAAATGGCCTAAGACGAATCGCCGGGCTGGCGCATTTCGACGTGGTGCGGAGTTCAGATATCCAAGAAAACTTTGATATACAGTTACTGATTCTGCAGATTAAGATTGCAGCGTTGCGGTGGCTTAGACACATGCTGCGAATGTTTCCGTTAAAGAAAGCGATACAACCACTACCTGCCTTCCGACCTCTCCAAGAATAATCAAGAATTACGTTGAGCAAGTGTCTTGACATATACTGAAACTAAAGTTATCTCCTGCTGAAGCTTAAACGATGACAGAAAATTGGAAATGCTAGAGGCATTGTTTGCTGCGTCTTCCACCAGATGAAAGAAAGGACAAGCGGCCAGAGTTCCTGACTTCCTTATTAAAGGCATACCTATGGGCAGTCTGTTGTCTCCTATCATTTGGTAAAGTCTCGCTGGACTCTTTAAAATTGACTCTCAACAGAATTGTGAACTATTTCCCAATTTTTATCCAAAGCATGTAAGATATTTCCACGATCTATTTCAATGGAGGCGAAATGAGTAGAATCGATGCAGCTGCTAGCTATCCTTCGATTCACAACATTTCATTAACTGCTGAAAAAGAAAATTCTTATTTTCCACTGTTGATATTTTGATAATTAACTCTTTTAGCGAAAAACCAAAAGCTACTGAAGCATGGTAAAGCTACTGAAGCAATAATAAATACTAAAAGAAATTTAAATGCAACAACCGCATAAACAATTGAAGCTTGGCATGAAAGCCTTTCAAAATTGTGTAACAATGAATAAGTAATCGTTTAACGAATTAGTAAAAATTAGCAGAACGATCCCATTGCGACCTGCTTTAGTGCAAAATCTAGGGTATTTTAAATTATTTTTTCTATAATGCATTGATAAACTACATGCATGCAAACGTTCACTAATCACTAATAAATTTTTTGAGATTTAGAATAATTTTTTCAATTAAATATCTTGTAGTTTTATACAACAGCAATGTGAAAACGCTGTACCGAAAGCTGTTACTTAATAGTAGGCGTGAAAATAGACAATCATTAACATGAATTTACGGGATGAAACGTATTTGTAGTGATTTATGAAAACGTAAATCATTAAGAGCTTTCAAGAATCAAAACTTTTGTATGTGATCATGAGCTGTAGTAAGGCAGCAAGTGATGATCGGCCATAACTGGCTTCGAATTCCAAATTGATAATAGACGACGAGTACTACAATGCTCTCCGATATTAGCATCCACTTACGCCAGACTTCGCCCTGACCACTGAATAGGTGATTATCTAGTATATAAGCAGGAGTCACTTCAATTTCGATATCTGTATGTGAGCAGTGTTCCTGCAAGGGGGTCTTATTGTGGCTGTCTGTACCTCTATTTCCATGTCATTAGCCAGGAGTGGCAGATCGACAGCAGGTACAAAAAGGTATTGTATGCGCTCCCCTTCCTACTGATTTATTTAACACTGGAAGAACTACTGACCCCAACCAGAACTTTAACTCGAGCGCGACGCTCTACTGACCGAGTAGCCTCGATTGGAAAAAAATTTGGAAAATTTCTTGCTCAGAGATATTGATGAGAAAGATACATTGTTCCCCATGGCAATCGAACCTCACACTTCAGAGTTCGAAGAAGACCTATCACGCATTGCCAGCGCGCCACTGCAAAAGTCAAATTATCCAATAATTAACAAATCATTCTCTGCATCAGATGAAAGTTCAGCAGGAAACATCACCTTAGAGTAAAAATTTGCCAAGCCTCAGCTTCTGTTTATACTTCCGCGAAGGGCTGAATGTCTGATTCAGTACTTTCACCTGCTATGATATGCGTAGTGACAACCCTACGAACATATGCTACAGCAAAAATTCTGACAAGGATGGTGCGTTCTGCAGCACGCTGACTCTGCGTTACTGACTGTCCTTTGAGATGTCTGAAATCTGTTTAGCTATCCGACAAAATTTTTGAAGTCGGTGATATAATCGATGGTGCCAGGCACCCCAAGTCTAATTGATGAATTCACTACATGTGCAGATCGGTAGCCTTAAGAGTCGGAGATAATATTGCTTTCTTCAATTTATCATTCAGCAGGATTCCGAAGTATCGGTGTTACAAGTGGCAAACGCTCTCGAGGTCAGAGTAATAAACTAAGGAGAATATGTTTGCTGTAAAACTCATTTTATACCGTTACTTTAGCTAGATTTTGCTCTTTCGACGATAATTATACTGAAAAAGCAGCACAGAACCAGCCCGTTATGCACAACGAAAGCGATGTTTGTAGTTTGATTATCACGTTCGTCAGCGATTTTCTCTGAAGGGAAACACATACCCAAGCGAAACATCCAGAAGCAAACCCTTCCTTATCAAGCAGTTGTTTAAAAACTAATCGAGATTTTACAGCTAAGACACATTTAACACAAACACTCAAAAGTCAGTTACAAATAATTAATACATCACTGGCGTTTCATTAATTACATACAATTTCGACTTAATCCTTGACGAAGAGAAAGTAAAATCCTTCTTATTCGGCAAACCTGCCAGCAGATATACTTCCTTAACTTTAACGCAATTCACGCACTGAGGATTATGGTACGACCCGTTTCCACAGAAATAACATCAAACCATTCTTCCGCTTCCCAGTAAGTGATTAAGGGATGATTAACTGTTTTACACTAAAACAATTGCTTGCGGAAAACGGCACATTAGCTATCATAACATCTTACCGTTTTGGTTTCGCCAGACTTTCTTAAAATCTTGCAGGTTAGAACCTTTGTTTAATTAAAAGGTGCTGGGAATTCGAAAACTAATAGCTGTAACGAAGCTGTTTACACTACTCTAATAACGAATAGTCTGTTTACAACCCAAAATACCGTATCGACAGTTCGAAAAACCTGCAAATCAAAGACTAAAAATTACAGTGCTCATCAATAACTGATGACCGCACTAAACAATTTTGCCAATTAATCACTCGCTGATTAAGTGTTAACCACAAAGTCCAAAAATTTCATTTCGACACAGAACAAAAATTTCATAAATCACACAAACATCGGCGGAGGCCACAAATTTACTTCCAGACCCTAGACTGGAACAGACATGACATTGGTTCGTCATATACATCGAATGCGTTACACAATATGAACAACAAAAGTCAGCAAAAAATATACATGGAGTGTTAAAAGAAACGTGCCTTTGGAT
>UZAM01008458.1:15878-26076 GCA_900618415.1 Soboliphyme baturini | reverse complement strand
CTTGCTTACGAAATGAATTTTAGGTGCAAGGAACTTGAGAACAAGGCTAGAGAACGCGATGAGGCGAAAGAGGAGTTGAAGAAAACTACCGAGAAACTTAGCTCTCTGCAAAAGGAGACCAAGGAGCTAAAGCGCGTCGTGGAGAACTGCCATAAAAACCAGAGGTACGGTTTTGCGGATAAGTAAAATCTCATCTCAGGCATGAATATTTAATGCAGTGAAAGGCTTACTTGTTCTAAGGTGCAGCCTAGCTCAAACGACGTGGCAAGTCATACGATATAAATCTGTGGCTCTGCGGCTACAGTGTAATTGTGATCTTCAAGTACTTTACCTTTCTTGCCATACTTTACCTTAAGTAAAATGTAATCGCATACGTTTTAGTACACACTGATTGCATGTACGAAACGAACATTTGTTTTATAGTGGTAACATGTAAACAAACGACCAATCAGAATTCAGTAGTAAGTGGATTCTTCCAAGGAGTACACGCAAGTGGGTCAATCCGCTATAGATATCGATAACCTATTTACGGTCATGTTGTTGCTTTCGGAAAGGTTGTGCTACGTTTCGAGCGTAATCTGCAGGGATGTTTCTGGAATTATCCCGCGGTTTGCTAATGATCCGTCTTTTTTGTTCTACCTCTAAGTCTCGCTGCAAAGTTATGAGGTCGGCACCTACATCAAAGTTACGTTTAATAGCAGTTTATGTAAATTTGATCAAAATTGGTATAATGGCATGCAAACGAATCAGTTTTTTAGGTACTGTTAGCACGTGATTAGCTTCTTAGTATAACTGCAGAATCACCTTTAGATAGCTTGCACAACTCGATTCAGTGCGATCAGTCAACGAGCTGTACTAGAGTCAGTGATATAGAAAATACTCCTTAGGCCAGCTGAGATTTACTCCTGTTCAGGAATTTAAGTAGCATGATCCTCGGGGACATGTTCTAATTCGGTTAATAACAATTTTGTGGGCAGTAATGCTGGGAGTTAGTAAACTAGTGTGAACGTTACAGTACCGAGTACAAACGTACCATGCGGCATGAATATTCTATTATTTACTAAAAATTCACTTGAGCAACGAATTAACCCCTATGCATCAGTGAAACCAGCTGAAAAATGGGCAGCTGGCCACACATGCGAACAAGAAAGACACGTGGTGCCTCGGTGCTGTTCTGTCAAAGCTATAAGACTCGCGATTATGCTTTTTGATGCGTGAGTTTGGCTGTTAAGTTGTCTTGATTCACCCGATACTTGGATGAAGCCCAACATACGGTATAAACGCAACTTTGTCATTTATAATTAAATATTGACAACTGTGTAACAAAGGATTCACAACACCATCCACTGCCTTGCTCTAAAGCCACTGAATCAGAAACTTGGTCTTACAAGTATGTAGTAGAACCACAATGAAATCTTAAATTTATAATTATTCTACAATTTATTTACTTCATGAAAATCAAAAATTGTATAAAACCGTTTAACGGTTTAGCACAACTATATAAATTGGTCAATCGCTGACCAGTACTGACGCTTCGGCTACTGTCTCACGAGCCTTCTTCAATGTTGTCAAGGTTGACTTTTGCAACTATTTGTGTGGTCCGCAGCTATTGTGGCGCCTGGAACTGAAAGGGTGCTTTTGACCCTTGTTGGTGTCTGCGTAGGTTTTAGGTCACGGCTTTTGGAAGGCTTGTCCAATCCGTGCAGAGTTCGTATCATTTTTCCTGGATGACGGGCGCTTTCACAGGATTAAATGATTGAGGCTTCTTTGATTCATCTGCTCAGCCGGGTTCTCTCTTTGACGACGCACTCGCAGTCTAACCACTGAGGACGTGGCGGTTCCCTGCTGCGTCCTGCACGATCCTCAAGGCATTTTCACGTTGTCCTTTGACCTTGTTAGGACAGATCATTTGTTTCCTTCCTGGATGCTTTGTTATTGCATGTCGTTTGCCTTCGTCTGCGGTCATCCGACTTCTCCAGTGTGATAGGTTGTCTTTTGTTCTTTGGGTGACAGTACTTCTGGTTTCTCCTATACTGTATTTCCCGCAGTCGAAGGCCAGTTTGTAAATCCAACCTAAGGAGTTATATATAGCATTGTTATAGTACTTTTTACTAGTAATCTTTGTAATTTTTCACTAAAATATGTATGATACCGTAGAATAAAGTACTTTAAATTATTCAAAATGTTAATTCTTGCATTATAGGTAGTAGATTTAAATTAACTAACTCTGCAATTTATGGTACTATTAACGAACTTAACCGGATAAATATCTTCATCACACAAGGTTGTCTTAATACGTTTAGCGTCTGCCTTGTGAAATGCATTATTAAAACGTTTAAGATCTCTGTTTATTGGAGCTATAATTACAGACATTTTATTGTTTAATGGATTTTGTGAGTTAAAATTAAGATTTTCATTAGTGCTAGTAAGTGTGCGACAAACCTTTGCCTTATAGCAACTACTAAAGTTTAATATTAAAACGTCGAGGAAGGGTAAACTTCGGTTATTTCTTTTTCAACGGTTAGCTCTACATATTGAAGGAAGAGGCTGTTGAGAATTTTTAGCACTTTATTTTCATTTCCACTGAGATAGATGGCAAAAATATTATCAACGTGTATTTTAAAATCTTGGAAAACAAGTCATAGATGGTGCTCCGGGCCACAATTTCGAAATATTCCATCAAAATGCGGTAAACTTCGTTGCCGTTGGACTCCTCTTTGATTTATTCGAAGAACTTTCCATCGAAGAAGAGCGCTCGTTTCGACCATGAATCTTTTCCGTTTCTTGCAAAACTGGAGTTTTTCGTGTACGATGGCTTTTCCCAGTAACACGTCTGAATATTTAAGAGTTAAATTTTGAGACCTATACGAAGAAATAATTTACAGTAGAGACAGTGGATTTAAAGCAAAAATTAAGTTTACGTATTTTTGGTAAGCAGTAAAAATACGGCGCCGATTGATTAACCAAATTTAAGAGGTGTGTCGATGAAAAGGAAAAATTTTGGATCTAGGTGGTCATGTTAGACGGTAGCCTGAAGGAGCGCTCAGAATTTGTGGATGAGGAAGGAGGTTGGATCAACATCTAGGCGGAGACAAGAGTTCTTGAGCACTTCATGGCATTTCTTGATATATTCTAACTTATCCGTAATCATAGTGGCGTTGCCTATATGTGTCTTCTTTATTATAACGTTGTTATTTCATCGCTTTAAACTCAATAACAGTTAATTTAGGTTTATGTGGTTTAATTAGAGTTATAGTAGATTTAATGTTTTCTGTTAGGGTTTCATTATCTCATCATTAACTTTACTGGGGACTTGAATTTTTATGTTTGGTACAGTTTTAGTTGGGTAGAAAGTTTCGTTGATAACGCTAAAGTTTAAGCCTCTATTTGGTCTTTACCTTTGTTTATAACAGGTTTATTGGCACTGTCAGTACGTTTTATTTGTCGTTCTCATCCCTTTCATAATTTACACTCTTCCTCATCTGCAACCTAAGGCCTGCCTAAATCCATTGCTGCCTGCCAGCCTCTTCCAGACAGATGAATCAAGGCTTTTCTTCTCTACGGTCTGTCTGAGATTTCATTGGAAACGTAACGATAATCTTATTAAAGAGTTTTTGACTCTGATCATATTTTGTTGTTTTCTTTCCTAAAAAAGACAGTGAAGAGTCATTGGCGAAAGTAAACTTAAAGTCAAGACAAGCTTCTACCTTTACATATTTATCACTTTAATTATATATGTCCAGATAGAGCATCTTCTGTACAAACGTCATATGTTTATAACAGTGAGCGAGTAAAAACCACAGCGGGTAAATAAAGTATTCATTCTCTTTATGTGCAGAGTGATAGAGGATTTTTTAACAGTGAACCTTTCGATTCCATGTCGATTAGGCATCAGGTAACAAAAGGTATGGAGGATTCACAAAATGCCCTTGTGTTACATCGAGTCAGCCCAAAACGGTTCCTCATAGCCAGTATTTTACAGTTGTATGAAAAAGAGTTATAGAGTTTAACAGGCCTGTTATGACAAAGGTAGATTAACGTATTCATAGGTATTCGAGGTTTAATTCATACCGTAGACGAAGAACCTGAGCAAGTATCTGAAGGGTCGGTCGTAAGGCTGTTGAAGTACGTAAAGCATTGTACCACAACATGGAAAGCTGAAAGAGCTTCGGTTTCACTCCACAATGTTTCATCCTTCTTAGGAACGAAAGTGCGTTCGTAAATTTGACAATCGGTCCTCATACTTGAGGTGTCTGTTTAATCTTATGCCGAGATATCTCACTTCCTTGGCCTCCTACGGCTTCAGGTCTGCGTAAGTGATTGACTCACATTTCAGTAAGACACGTGGAGATTGTATTTGTCTTCTGCGGTTAAAAACACAATGCACAGATTTCAGGGCGCTGACTACATTGGTGGCAGATATGCATAATTTCAGCGTAGTATGTCATATGTCACCATCAACGGGAAAGGATCCTTTTCTGTACCAAGAATCTTATACAAGATTTTAGCAAAGTTTCTGAGAGTGGCTGCCCTCATTCAATTGTTATACATTGGGCTCAAAGGGACATTTTTGAGGTTCTGACAAAGTACTCATCCGTTAATCAATAATTACCAAATTAGTATTGCAGTTTCACATCTATCTACTCATTTCGAATAGGTGAAGCAGCAACAGCGAGAAGTTTTTCCAATTTTTCAGGTTCTCGGCAAATCACGGAACCTCAGGGAAGGATTATAAGGCGTGAAGATTCCCGGTGTTCGACGTACTTCAACAATCTGGTCATCGGCCGGCATCAGGATAGTTACCAATGTCACTGTAAAGAAGGCCGATGTTCTTTTCTCCTTGGCATTTTAATTATATGACCAAAGTATTTCTTCCATCGTTCGTTGTCTCTCGTCATGCGTGTAAAGTCTCATGTAAATGTTGTAGGACGGTTTGATCGTTTTGTAGGCCTCTGCATGTAGACACTCACCCGGCTATGATGGACCGCAGCTACGACGAGTTCTCGACAGAGCTGAGGAGCGTGCATATGCGCAAGTACGAACTGGAAAGGCAGGCTGATTTGCTGAATCATCAGCTGAAGTCATTAAAGCAAGTTAATCACCATACCGAAAAGCAGTTCAAAAACGCGCAGTTGGAACTTGACCTCTTGAGGCGAAGGTAGGCATTGACTGATCGACGTGATGCAAAATAACAGCTATATGATGAGCTAAGCAAAGATAAGCACAAATGAAGTATATATGTGAATGGCAAGGGAAAGTAAAGTTCGCCTATATTGTAAAGTTCCGTGTTGTCCGGTTAGGCAGTCAGTCGCATATCACGTTGCCAACCTCTAGACAGAGAAAAAAGTCGAGATTGCATTGATCATCACTATCTAAACTTTCAGTCAGAAGTTTTGTACATCCCTCATCAGCACTAAGCAAAGAATAATAAAGCATCCAAATAAAATGCAGGTGCGGATATAAAGGTGAAAGACAGTAAGAAATTCAGTGATTTAGTGCCAATATTTGAACTAAGAAGCCATCTAAATTAAAGGTATAATTTTTTATACATATATACATATATGCTCAGACTATTTACAGGGGCAGAGTTCGTTCCTATCTGTCACATGAGCTGAATGACTTCTGTCCCGGCCACTTCCGTAGGACCGACCTTCAGGTAGGTTACGTAGGCTAAATCTACTTCCCATCGTTTGTGTGGGTGCGTCAATCGATCGACCGGTCATAGTTGGCTGTTACGTAGATTATTTAGACATGGAGAATTGGAGATTTATGTAGCAAATCTGAAGAACGAAAACTACACCCTTTCAGAATCTGCTTTAAAGGCGGAAAAAGAGGTTTCGTCGCTGAAGGCTGAGTTGAAAGACGTTCGACAACAGTTTGAAAAGCTGAACCAACAAGACAGGTAAAATAATTTGCATTTATAAATATTGTTTAGTTCGTTGTACGCATGTATAATATTGTTGAGTACATTCAATGAGTGAGTGAGTCAGTCAAATTTACTTAAGTGAACCTTCAGGCAAATTATAAGCTGTCGAAACCTAGACATAACAAATAAACAAATACAACACAACAACAAAAGCATGTACTGCAAAACTGGCATGTAAACATGGCCTTCATGGCAAACCTGTCGGAAATGACTGCTTTGACTACATTCGTATGTACTGCTACTCGAACTGTACAAGTGGGATGAAAAAAACGTTTCAACTTCAGATTTGTTATGATTAAATCCATGGACATATGCAAAAATTGGAACGATAAAAGTGAAATTTTCATGGCGTCTGTGCAAGGATGATACAAATTTGTGAAGCGGTCCAAAATTTAATTTACAGTCAGCTTCAAACTCTGAATGTGCAGGGCTCGAATCCCCAGAAAAGAAAAAATTGCCTGAATGCTAATTTCCAGGAGTAAGGGATTCATACGATACTGTTTCAATTTACCAGTCGAAAAGAACAGCAGGATCAGCATGGAGTTCTGGTGTAGTGATATCAGAATGGCAGAACGGGTTAACCGTGTTACATACGCCATGTTCTCTGATGCGAGCTAATCATGTGGCTCCACTTCTTGCTTTTCCACCTGATAGTTGACCTGACTTTTAAATAATAAAATCAATATAAGGTGTTCCCTCCACGAAACAAAGTTTTAAATAAACTGTTGAGTCATTTTCATAAAAGTAAAGCAATCTAACCTACATTAATGTTTAAGTTAATTACGAGATCAGTTAATAGCATCGAAAAAATCTGGCTTTATTATTCTCTTCCTGTTCACACTGACGTAATTAGATGGTGTTATGTTTTCAGCATGAAACGTATTCAGCAATTGGAAGAAGAAAAAAGAAGAGTTGAGGACGAAGTGTGGGCGTTACGTGACCAACTGAATGAAGCGAATGAGAAAGCGAAGTGGTTCCAAGGAGAAGTTGGCTATTTTAAAAACCAGTTACAAGACTCCCATGTTCACAACGGTTGGCTAGAAAATGAACTCAAACACAGAGGCACCGAACTTGATGCAGAAAGATGCAACAAAACGTAAGCCTTGCCGCCAATATATTAGTAAACACCACAAGTCGATGATTTTTTTTTAATCACCGTTACTCAGTGATAGCCTCATTAGCATACGTGATTCCCATTAGTTTGCACCAACGTTTGCTATTTAGCTGCGATGCGGCAAAAACGCAAGAAACGTTATGGTCGGTGCAGAGCGAACTGCGGGCGGAACGTGACCGGGCAAAGTGGTACGAGGGCGAGGTGACGTATTTTCGAAACCTCGTGGCAGAAATGGAAAAGAAACGGAATGAAGAGAAAAGTCAGCTCACCTACTGGAATAATAAACAGAACAACTGCAGCAATTCAGAAGAATTTTGGTGAGGACGACATGAAAATGGAGATTATTCCTAAGTGTACTCATTTTTCAGTACAGAGTTGCGAGGAAACTTGGAACAGAAAACGAGGGAACTACAAAACGCTCTGAGTGCCAAGGAAGCCTGTGTCGAAGACTTGACCGACAAGGTGAAATGGTACGAAGGAGAAAGCGCTCACTTTCGCAGTGAGTTGACTGCCGTAGTGAAAAGGTAAATCCATTGAAGCAATTGCTCGCGTTGATTAAACGCTTTGTTTAAGATGTGAAATGCTGCAAGGTATTAAAGAGAAGTTAAGTAACACGCTACTCATCAACAAAGAAACATGCATGGACCGCAACAGGTGGAACGTGGCTATGTGGTAAGTCAGAAATAACACTATATAAAGAACAGAATATCCTTAAACATTCAGCTGTTACAAATTCTTCGCATTATTCAGTAGCAGAAGCGTCTCCCAGCTATGTGTCTGTAGTCACAAAGGAAGTCGAATGCAACCACATTCATTCAATTCGATTCCATTGTACATCCTAGTTCAAACAATCGTTCATTTACCAATTCAGCCACTCCCTCATTAATTCAATAACTCATTCCTTCACAGGAAATCGTTCATCCAGTCGCTCTAATAATTCGTAACCTCCTTCTATCCGGCAGATTCAGAAAGATCTTCCTCCAGTCGAACAAACGTTAATGCACAGATTCCGACGCCATACACGTATGACTTTGCCACTTGTCACTACGTTTATACCTAACCGCCAATCGTACAACCTGCCCTGCAAATCATTTCTGTGGTATCCTTAAAATCAAATGAATTAATTGATTTGACGTTGCCAATAACAACGAAGTTCTCTATAATTATTAACGCCATTAATGAACAACGCCACAGGTTTCTGAAACGTTAAAAAATGAACGAAATATTTTGAACTTGCTGTTTACACGCTAAAAAACAATTACTTATCTTTCCTCATTTTGCTAAAACGCACACTCACAATCCTAATCAACGATACCACTTAGATCCAGGGGCAAGCTCTTACTATTTTTTTTCAGTAGCAGACTTACTTGCCATTGACTCCGAGATACAATTTCTTATATCTTTTCCCTCGGCTTTCCAAAGGCACAAATACTAATCACTGTGTGCATTGTTCCTTGTTTCTGACTGTAACCGTTGAATGTCAATATTTATTACATTTGAATGATGGGGCCATTCTGGTGCCCTTACTTTCATAAAGTTAACAGAGAAGGCTCGCTTTCTACTTCAGTATCTTGAGACAGAAGTCCTTACTTTAAAAACAGATTCGCTAGCAACTGCCCCAGAAGCATAGAATGCAGTCTTCTGTTTCCTTCACATCCGGTGTTACTCACTTATCAACCTCCAAAGTAAGAAAGGCGAGTTATTTGACCAGAACTTGAACCCCCAAGCCTCTGGTGGTTCTGTTACACTACTTCGAATTACAAGTACAATATGGTGCCGCTGTGCGGTCATGCTAGAGCATACATGACCTATGGCCATGTTGTCTGATGGTTTCGTTGACAATAATGTGTAAACTGTAATTAAAGACAAATAAAAAATAAATTACCGTAACTGCATTTTCCTAAACGGAAGTACTAAGGAAGCAGTCAGCCGTATTTATCTCAATCTTCCGTGGAATGGGTTTTTGGCTTTTCATTGTCTGTTATTCCATAGTGAAGAATATTTTAGGAAGCCAGATCAAGAGTTGAACATGGTTCGCACTCAATTCACTATCAGATGTCCGAACGGCCATCAGCTGTACCTCACAGGTAGTTTCGTCAGCTGGGAATGTCTGATACAGATGAACCGTTGCCACGGAGATAATTGGAAGGTTTCGCTGGACGTGCCTCGAGGACATCATGAGTTCCGTTTCGTCGAGGTCGCAAATAGCCAATGGATCACCAGTGGCGACTATCAGTGCTGTAACAACGAGTTCGACGAACGAAACAACTGCATGGAGGTCAAATAGGCGACAATTTCTTGGCGCTACGTCAAATGACAAAATGGCATATCACGTTTTTACTCGTCCACATTGGTTCAGTTTAATTTTATCTGCACCTTTTGATCAGGTGACTCTTTAAAAGGCGAATAAAATGGACAGCATTTCGAATGATTTTTTGTGATTTTCATTTTCATGCACTGTTTCTCAAAAGTTGAAACTTGAATTAATGAATAATTCAAAATAATTACTTTAACTGAAACATTACTGTTAAAATTAAGTTATGAACCGACTATCGACTAGTAACTTGACAGTGACTATCGTGCACACAATTAAAAAACCAAAACTGTTTTCAGCCATGGAATTTAATGATAAAAAAGCTAGAGAATCTTTGCTTATAAATTATACAGAAAATTCTAACCAAAATATGGCCCAGTACATAAAAAAGAATTCTTCGTTAATTCAGCATCGTCAGGAGAAGACGGATCGGAAAAGTGGTTCGCCTCAGAGTTAATTGATGGTTATTGAGTTCCGCTGGACCACCAACGTCGATCCTGTTGTCCACTGGGATGATCCGATGGTCAAATTAGTTAGTCCGCGATGGAGGCACAAAGGGGATAAAAGGCAAGAGTGGAGATCGTCGACGTGTGTTCATGACTCACCACCCATGACAATAGCAGGTCGGATAATGGATGACTCAATATTAATGCTTCCGCTGCGGATAAATACAAGATCACATGACAATACGAAGTACGATTGAGTACAGACTAATGAAATGCATGATAGCAATGAGGACCTGTCATGAAACCCAAGTGTTGGATAGTCATATAGTGGTAATCAGCGGATAACAGAGATGATTATGTTTGTAATACAGTCTTCTCGACCAAGAGGAGATTTCAAC
>UZAM01008456.1:0-15354 GCA_900618415.1 Soboliphyme baturini | reverse complement strand
CACCAGTAGTCAATTAAAGTTGACATCCATTGTACAGTAGCTTCTTTGGAATTTTTCTCATTCTCTTGGAAGCCATTTATCCAAACCTGTTGAGACTGTGCTGACGACGATCTTAATGAACTGCTTCTAGATATATGAATACAGGCATATTTTACAATGGTTCTTCAGAACTACTCTCTCGCCATTCAAGAACAACATGACTTTCTCCAGTTTGATTTTATCCATTCCATTTTTAGGGAGCAGCTGAACTTCTTGACAATAGCTTCCAAAGCTTCTTATTGCCTGCTGTAACCGTTTCAATTGTCAACCCGTTTCTCTCTGAGGATCTTCTTGCTTTCAACTGCTGCGCGGTATGCCGAACTTCTTTGATGAAGAGGAGGTTGAATGCACTTCCTTCTGGCTGTTGGAGAGATGGTTGGGGGACGGTGATTTTGACACAATGAGATATGTGAAAATGTTCTTTCAGGTGGACTGCATCTCAGCTCCGGTGTTAATTCGTTATTCCTCCCGTTCTTAAGTCCCGTGGGGTCGACTGAAGCATTAACTCTCTCTACATTTTCTGAGGTTTTAGCGGTCTTCGCACTTTTTCTCTTATTATCTCAATCGGAAATCCTCAACTTCATCCATCAGTTTCCGCATAGTGGGCTTCCATAAGAGTGTTTACTTCTTTGTGTTGGTTCCGCCTATTTGAATTTTCCTCCGCTACTCCAACAGACTTTTTGCCTCTTCTGAGATCCTTCCGTTCGCTGATGTTAATGCTTAAGCTAAATTTATTCGGTGCCTCATATTCTTGTTACTCTTCTTGTTATTTTTTATTACTTTTCATAATCGGCCCCCAGATGCCCTTCATGCTCCAATTCTCACCGGAAATGCATACTTGGAGCACAGACTCGTCCAATTCCTTCAGGCCTTTTCTGTGATTTTCCACATGCACTGTGGTCCTCTAGAAAGTTTCCTCGAAAGTTTTCCTGTCCTCCACTTCTCGGAGGTCTCAGCGGATGTTAAATTATGGTACTTCTGTTATGTCTGCGCTGTCAAGGCTTTTATTGAACAAGAGATGAAGTCGATCTGTTCTTCATTTCTGCGTTGGGCGCGATCCATGTCCACCATGGAATTCATGTTGGCATTCCATTTAGACCAAATATTGTCATTTTTGCCGATCATTTCGCACTCCAGTGTCGTACCTGCGGCAAACTTTTTACCGACCCTTCCTCGCCTGAATTTGGCAATAAAGTTAGCCATTACGAGGCCATAGTAATTTTGTAACCAATGCTTTTTTGAGTTAGTAGAGTTCTACGAATTCCCTCTCCTCGGTTTTACCAGTTAGAGCATAAGTTTAGAAAATCGTTCAGTTGTTCAGCTGGGATCGCAATACTCCCAGTCTTGGTGACGTTACATGGCAGGAAACAATTTTGGAGGACCAACTTTTGCTGATTGCAAATTTGACTGCTCCTAAACTCGTCGCTCCCTTTCCTGACAAAATTGAACTACCGTATTTCCTAGTGTCACTCACATCCACGCGGCCATCGACGTTCCATACCATCCCTCCCTCTTCCTCCATCAGCTGGCTTAACGCTTCCTTCTCGTCGGTCTCCTACAGTCGGAGGTGCAAACCGCGAAGGATGTCTGGGTCCGTTTACCAGAGTGCCGCCTTACTACCCACAGGCAGCGCCGTCGGTGGTCCGGAAAATTTCTTACAGACGGACCCCCCAATTTCATCCGACTTTTGATCGAAGTTGCCTTTTCTGGCCTTCGACTGATTGACGTTTAACAGCAGGGCAGATGTGACTTCGGCGGCTTTTCTTCAACAAAAAGGGTTGCTTTCACCTTGAAATGAAACGGAGCATTCTGATTTTTGATCTTAGCACAAAATTTGTCGAGCTCTAACACAGCCATGGCCCAGTGGTCTCATCGCTGCCTGTAGGCGACTGCTTATTTGTCGGCGCTAACCGTATCTGGTAGTACTTTTCCCATCCCCATCCTGGCGACGCACCGGATGGCCCGCAGCTAGACGCACTTAAGGTGTATGACTAATAACGTTGATGATTGATTAACATAAACCACGGCATACCAGTCCCTACATTTGATGTCTTACGAAATCAAGTAAGAAGAACAGTTCATGAGGCAAATTTTGAGGGGTAGAAAGCGTTATAGCCAAAAACGATACAACAGATATTCATGCGCAGAAGGTGTGATAAATTTTTGGTTTGCTTACGTGGCCTCCTATAAATCAGTGACTACGAAAGTGATATCATACGCTATGAAACCTGTCCAAGATTTATTTTGTTATAATCATACTTTTCCGTTGGAAGTCAGGACTTTAAGGCCTGTAACTTTGCCTAGTTGGTGCTGCCTTTGGAGTTCTAGAGTGTTGCGTTGAAGATGTCTGAGAATTAAATTTATGTACATTGCGTTTATCATCAAAAGTTTGGAGCCCAAGTTCTGTTTTTCACTGACTATTGACTCTGAATTAGGAGGTATTGGAGAAAGTCGAGAATATATGCTTCGTGCTGACTTTTATGAATTCAACCATTCTCATAAGTTGTCAACTATGTTAGCAGCTCTGATTATGTGCCTAGCTTCAAGTCGATCTCGATCTTAGACTTTGATCAGAAAATGCAACAAGAAATTTTTTTCATGTTCACAGAGGTTAGGTGAAATGTGGTTGGGCTAATTGAATGTTTAGGCAAGGAATAGTCTTGTTGGATATTTTCAATTCACGGTTGCAATATAAGTCAAGGCTATAATGCCTTCGTTACATTCCTCTTTTGAAATCCGTTAGTCGGATAATTGCATAATATTCTTGACCTGCACCCACTAAAGTCAATTTGCTAAATAAATGTTTAAGCAACTTTGTTTTCATGAAAATAAGACTCACCACCCGGTCGAAAATTGCTCCATAAAATTGAGAAAGGGATAGATGCTTGTTTGTAGGTTAAACAAGCATCATTATATCATTCTTTTGTCCATCAGTCAGTTCATTCAATCAGCCTACGATTCTTTCTAAGTAACAGAAGGAGCAATTCGACGATTTTTGAATAGTGCAGATCCTCCGTTAATCAAGAATGCTCTGCAATTGAATTGCAAAACAATAAACATTCGCCATTCCTGCGTCATATGAATTGTCTGACCTTTTTATACCTGTGGTTGGACGTTGCCATTAGAATTCACCTGAAAATCTCTCTTCTGGCATAACGATGACAGTTGTCTGAACAAAAGCAATGTAAGCTCTCTGACTGAAGCAGAAGAAAACAGCTCTTATTGGTGAAGGTACGTGATAATATATTCTAAAGCACGTCACACGTGGTCAGTTTCGTGTGACACTAGTGGTTTTTCGAAGGAACCTCGTTTCCGAATCTGGATCGATCGGCTGTTTAGTGCCTCTCTCATGGCCGAAGGAAATGTCTATCTTCAGACAGACTTGAAGTGATATTCCCAATTTGACAAATCCATGAAGACCGTCATCGACTATCTAGAGCAATGGCACCATTTTCTGACATTCCTGGCCAGTGCAAACTTTCTGGAAGCAGTGGCGCTTGCGATGGCTGAATTTGGTCACGTTTGCATGTAAAAAGGTGCGGGTTCAAAATATGGCACAGTAGCACACTCCTTAGGTAAGTACTAATGATCTTAATCCAAGAAAACCACTGAGCATTGATGCGACCAGCACAAAAACGGGAAGCAAGTGGTTAATCTGCGAACAGTGGGGATTTGATGACGAAATATATATATACCCTTGATCTGTGAAGCTTCGTTCACATTTTCCATGCTTCATGTTCATGTTGTGTCGCTTTATAAAATGGATAGACGACGTGATGGAAAAGCTTAATGATTATTTGCTTGGAGATCGAGAGGAGCGTTAGACCCAATTAGCCTCTCTGTCTTTCACTCAATAAAATAATGTCTACATATTTAATTTTTTCTTCCTTTATAATGCTGTCGAGTATTTTCTGTCTTACTGGTCCATTATATGTATAGATTCCAGGCACGTATAAAATTCGTCTATCGACTACTAATTATCTTAATTCAGAAACTGACAGCCCGATACTGTACAGTCAATCAAGGAACCAACAGTAGCTTGATGTCTAAGTAATGACTGAGTTCGTAGATTCTAAATAATTCTGCAGACGTAGATTTATTCTCTTCAAAGCGCACCTTACCAATCACCCATTCATCAACACTCTCACTTAGCCAGCCTGAATTCCGTAAATTTAAAAATCATGAATTAAATCACAGTACGTTTCAATTGCTTCGAAACCACGATGCTCCGCATTGCTATACAAAGCTATCTTGCTTTGATAATAATTGTTAGAGAAGGAATGAGCAATGGACTATTCTAAGGCCATTCATTACGCTTACAGTTGTGTCGTGCACACAAAAGTATGCTCATCGTGTCATTATTAAATGGTTATTTTGACGAAATGAAGTGAGAATAATGCAGTGAAAAAATGATTCGCCTAACGTGTCCGCGGTGCGAATCACACATTCCAGTATATTACAGTAATGACTCGAGAAAAGGAAAAAAACGCGCTGATATTTGGCCATGAAGAAAATGGCCGCCAGCGTTACCGCAGTAGTCCATAACCTAAGAAAACTACTTTGCTTACAGCCGCTTAGGCAACAGTTTGTTCCAAATTAAACTCCTACTGCTACATTAACGACAACGTTCACAATTATGCATAATTAATAACTGTTTTCATAATTACGTTCTGCACGGAAACCATGAATGCCAGCAGATCGTAATCTGGTGATCGTTCTGCACAACAATAAGAATATGACTGGGACATCAATGCGGGTCGCTGTTCCGTTACATGTTCGAAACAACTGTTCACAGCAGCAGTTTTACGGCTTTCAGATGGACACAGCGTTGCGTAAAATGTTCACCTGCGACAGTTATGGTGGAAGTTCGGAGTCACGGGTGGTCCTAAGCAGTTTTATGACCTTGTGGAAAAAGGCCAGACGCATTCCGCTACATTAAACAGCCATTATATTTGTTTGAGAGTCACCGAAATGTCTTGTTGATATTCTGTGTTGCAGCAATTTACCGCCCAAAACAGAAGCATTATCGTTCGCGGAAGTACCAGTTCGTTTACGTCTAAACCGAGTGCCAAGAGAGGCAGCAATCCGTGAAACGAATATGAATATGGCATATTGAGTGACTTCAGTTTAAGCACTTTCAATAACTTTCGATATGGTCATTTCTCTAATGCCGAAGTAGTCATGAATTTGACAGTTGCCATTGACAATTGATATTGCGGAAAAGGCATCGATCGACTCTCCACGAAGCGCGTGATCATATTAATAAACATATTAAAATTGGGCTGCCTTTTCGTCTTAAATGCTTTCATATTCAGGAAAAGTGCACTAAATTCACGTTAGAAAACTTTGCCATACTCTTCAAAGTCGTCACATGAGCAGCATACAGCAAAAGTCGTGACGCGAAACTCACAAACCATGGCTGTGGAACCGTAGTTTCGGTGTCATCGCATGGTGTCATTGCAAGAATGATACAAAAGGTTCATAGCAACATATCTGAAATCTTTTTCTAACGAGAACCAGCCAACTAAGGTTCGTAAAACATATGGAAACACTTAGTAATAAAAATATGTCCACGGTAAAGATGTTAAATTTGCAGTAGCAATGAAATGTGGCACCAGCATTTTTAACACTTGGTTCAAAAGCAAACCCAGTCCACTATATGTGCAAGAAGAGATTTTTTCGAAATGCTTTATCACACGATATATCATACATGTTACATGTCATGTCATTTTCGTACATGTTACATGTCATGCTATTTTAAACACCTCATCTTCTACTAATCTTAACGCATCGTATTCAACACTGAGAATTTCAAGCAATTTTTAATTTTATCTGCTTCTCATACACCGAAACTGAGACTACCCTTCTTTCGTTTCTCTTAATAACGTCTTTCCTGAATAGTTATATTCCCTGCATATTAAAGTAGGACTTTTTCTTCATTGAGGTTTTACCGTTCATTTACTGACAAGAACATGCATCTGTTATCTTTATATTAATCGATAGCCGATTATTTATTCTGTGTGCAATAAATCAGATTTGAAATTGCACTAAGCACAACAATCCTATTTTCAACTGAGCTTCCATTTACTTCCACCAAACGATTCAACAGTACAGCAAACCTGCAGAATAACATTCAGCTTATTCACTGACAAGGATATTTCTTCTAATCAACTGTAGTTTAGAGTATTTATGAACTAGTATTTTCGGCTTATGGCGTTCAAGCCCTATGTATTTTGTTCTTACTTCTCACCCGTGACCACGCATGGTGGTGATCTGAGATTTCACCAACTACTCTTCCTTTTCGAGGGGCGGGTTAGCACATTTGTCTAAGGGGTTTTCTCCAACTGCCATAGGTGCCCGGTCAGATTCCGCTCTCTAAGCCAATCTTTGTCTTATTCACGAATTCCCTTGAACAAGGAGTTTACTGCATACTGCTTCAGATCCGGGTTGCTCAGAAACGATAGATTCTGAGTTCAAGGCTCTTCAGGGTCACTTGTCCTTGTCTTTTTCCAGTTTAATGATGAATAATGACTGATTTTGACAACTGAGTACCATTCTGTGGGAAGGAAGCAGCAGACTACGCGCTATGCTTGTAGACTCTGTCTTTGAAAATGAGACATTCCTGGCTGATGGAATACTACCGGATTTCAACTGCGCATCGTCAACTTCAAAAATAGGCGCCAAAATGGCTCAATTATTAACGTTAACTAAGTCCAGCATTCCACCGGTAACTAACTTTTTTTCCTCCGTTCTGATTTCTGAGATGCTGACTGTACGAAACGATTCCAGCGTGATTTGCGGTTTGCATTTCGAAATAAATGGATCATTTCCATAAGTTAAAAATCTCAGGTGCAGAAGTTACTCTTGTAAAGTTTTGCTTTATTATTGTCAGTAAATTTACTAATTGGCTTTGTATCGATTTTCCATCAATTGCTCGATAATCGTACATTCGGTTTTGTTATATCAGTCAGCGCTTGTTTGTCTGTTGCTTGTCTAATCATATGCACATTTTAATATGGCTAAGCCGAGCAAGATCTATTCCCCTTTCTCCCAGTAGGGTAAGGATCAGAAGTACGCAATGATGAACAAACATGAATTAATTTCGTATTCCTGAAAGATATCGAAAATAGAGAAAACCGGCAGGTGAAAGAAGGATTTTGTTTTATATTTTTTCTTACAAAACACAAAATCCTTCAGCTTCCTAGGTGATTTGTCTAACGATGAATAATAACACAAATAAAAAGATTCTTAGAGTGTGGTTTACTTAACAACAAACTCTAATATTGATAACAGCAGCCAGATAATAACGCTAACAGCATGTCAATAAATTGTCTGACTCACTTTTTGCCGCAGGCACCCTTCAATGAGAGTAAAGGAAATATTTTCTTCCTGCACCAAACCGATGTTCCCTGTATAAATAGTTCTTAGATATTACGTTTAGCATTTCTTAATTATGTTACTTCTCAATTCAGCGCCAAACTGATCCTAATAAAGGCAATACATCGTCTGAAGAATGAAGGATATGATGCGAAACATGTGCCTTTGCAAACTCCCTCAGTACTTTCTTTATGATCTGTGGCAAGAATATTATTGACCTAGCCAGACTTGCTGTAAGAAATGTAGAAATTTCTTGTGTTTCTCTTAATACCGTATTCTTACCTGCAATTTCAGGAATTCTTAACAGACTGATGCAACTGATGCAGATAATGAACTTCGCAATACATTATTTTGGCACATAGACTGTTTTCATTTATTAGCACAACAGAATATGCATGATACATGAAAAACTCAGAAAAGTTACAATGTAATTGATTTATGTTGTTGCTTAAGGTGTTACTCCCAATTTCGTCACCATGCTAAACTGCCTACTCAACAGTTACAATACTAAATCATTTACAGAAAGACCGGTAGTCATTGAGACTAGCTAATGTCGACTGACCAGGTTTACATGACATATTTCACTATCGCTTAGCAACCTCATACTGAGCATAATCATAATCTCATAATCAGAGCAAATGAATGAATTTTAAAAGGACATGGAACCGCGACTGTGTCATTAAATGGTCTGCTTTAAACATCCCTAGTTACCTGTGGTTCGTCGGATATGCCCTTTCAGCACATTATATACTTTGAGGTTGACTCATCGCTGACATTTCTTGATGACTTATCGTGAGCTTTTCTTTATGTATGTGAAATGTTCCTACAAAAAGTCGTCATCTTCGTTCAGGTCAGGGCAGCGTCCCTCATGCCTCCTTTTCTTTTAGCATACAATTTTAAAGTTTTTCAGAAGGTTTTAGGAACTGATGTAATTAAACAACGCTGATATTCTTGGTTAATTAATAAAATGGCATTTTTCGAGACCACTGGCAATAATAAACTCGTGGAACTTGACTGCTTGTTGATATCTAGTTTCAGCACTGAAGCAATTTATCCTAGACGAGGTCTACATCTTGATACGCGGATGTGCGTAGTGAACTCAAATCTGAACTTATTCAAAAGCGAAATAGTCTTACTTAACCTCGACATTTAAAAAAAAATAATTTGACACGATTTGTCGATCCACTAATTTCCTATTGTCCGGAGGAAATTAAATCAACTGCTACCTGGGAACTCACTCAGTTCATTTTGTATGACCTCGTCCCTTGCCGTATTTTCCAATTCAACAACTTGAATTATCAGAGAGACAGTATTGCCTTTCCTATTTAATGAAGATCACCGAAAGCTACCGTAATGCAAATAATACCTGACTTGCCAAAAATGGGTAGCAGTACCCTTATTGCAACAGTTATCAATACGCCATATGAAACAAGTTACTAAACTTGTCAGCTTCACGCGGAACGCCGAATTAGCTTAAAAGTAATGTATTCTTAATCCATGGTTTGCAGCGTTATTACAAACAAATTTATTTACATTTATCATTGCAGATTATTTATTCCAACGTATCGATATGATTGTCATTAGTCATCATCAAGGAATGAACAAAGAAACCTAGCGTCCGTCAGACGCTAATCAACGATTAATCACGCTCCACGCTACCACTGTGTCAGTGGAGCCAGCGCAATCGTTACGGTTTCTTGTGTTGTTGGCTGTGATTTAAAGCGACTCCTTCGTTAACAGCTTCATCGGTCGCTGTGTATATGGACTACACTCCAGAGCATGACCAACAGAACCGAAATGAGCAGCTTTACGGTACCTGATGACTCTTCTGTCCTCCGTTTATCTAGTTTTAACGACCGAAATAAATCTGATCACTACTCTTGCATGTAATTTGATAGACGACGTTTCTACTCCTCTCGCTGGAGTGAAGATCCACCTCATTATGCAAGACGTTTCCTAAGGTTTTACCCTCGCTAAAAATAATACAGCACTTTTGAAGTATCATCTAATTTCTTCCGATTTGCTTGATATGTAAGCTATCTTGAGATATGAATTACAATCAAAAGAGGGAGAGGGATCAAACTTGGGGAATTTAAATATGGAATCACTTCAATATTTGGCATCTCCGTTTTAAGAAGCATACGAAATATGCTTGATGTCAATTCTGAGTAGTCGGTCATCAAGACAATGACGAGATCTCTATGAAAATAAATATCATGATATTGATGAAGACATATTTAAAAATGCAAGATGAAGTGTTACGGTAAAGGTTAGAGTGCTATGGTTTTCTTCGTACTTTGAAAAAAATTTGCCAAACGCATCTCATCCTCTAAGAGTGACAATGAGCATCGCTTTATTATTGTGTTTGTGCTTTGAAAAGAATATCGTGCGGTTCTTGGCATCTTGAATATAATCTCTAAGGATTACAAAGTGTTAGAACGAACATCGAAATAAGATACCTGATTTTTTATCAGTCGATGAAAGACAGAAGTAAGTGGCTATTTTGCAGAAAGATTGACTGCGAAAAATGGAAGAGTGAATTTATTATCCGCATTAATTACCTATACCGAAAAAGACCTACTTCTTTTGGAAGATCAGGGTTCTGGTTCAGAGTACTTTGAAATTTCTGGTCTTGGGAGGCAAGCTCACTGAGCACATGGCAAAGAGTTTGATTCCGACTGTCAACACCTGTTGTATACCGAAACGACATGGCCTATTGCAAGCGCATAAGCCTGGTCAGACTCTCAGGCTCTTAATGCCGATGGTTCGCAGTTTCAACTCTGAGTGAGAAACTGAGTAAAACACCAGGATTTGCATGTCAGCTTTTGATATCGACTGCGGAACAGCTGGAGCGGGAATCTTATTAAAGCCAGTCAGCCGACAAATAGAGATGATTCTGAGCCATTGCACATGGCTTTTTCTGAGGTGATAGTGCTGAATGATAGCATCATCAATGCATGTTTCGTCGGATATATTTTTTGACGTTTTACTCAAATGCAGAAGTGGAAGAATGATAGCCTTTCATCGAATAACCTGAGCCCCAAAGACACTGGCTATTTAATTAATGTAATAATCAGCTACGTATATTTTAAATCTGATCACGTGACATGGAAACAGCGTTGCGGTATCGCAATTTTCCTGTTAGTGCAGTCTTTGCCGAAATGTACACAGATCATCTGGAATCTAATGCCCTAGATATCTTCTCACCTCACCTTATATCTATGCATTACTCAAGATAAATGGAAAGAATTTTCATTTCGCTGGATAATCCTAATCACTTTCACTTAGTGCATAAATATGCAAGTAACCAAGATCCTAATAATCGTCTACAGTTCACTTGAGATCAAGAGGGAGTTTTGCATATTAAGCGAGAAACCATCGGTACATTCTCCTTAACAGTGTACAGAAAACCTCAGCATTCTAGCCTTTACCTTAGCACTACGTTTTACATTTTCAAGTCTCCTTCAGCAATATCATAAAATGCACGTCTCGTCGAGCTCTAAGCTATAGCACTGATGACCTACTGTTCAGTGGGCAAATTCAGCATCTTTCATCAATATTCTTTACAAATGATATTAAAAGTTTGACTGATTATGCATTTAAACGGCCAAAGTTTTGCCCAGCCCCCTCTTTTGATTCTACCTCCAACTCGATACCTCTAGACATATCCGAGCAAATTGAACGATATTTAGAAAGGTACAAAAATGGATTTTTCTGCAGGATAAAAAGTCGGGAAACGTTTTGTATAAGAAGTTTGATCTTCACCGCAGCTTTGAGACTTAAAATTTTGTCTATCAAATTTTATGCAAAAAAGGTGAACGTATTTATATCGACAATAACTGTCCAACGTTAAAAACTAGGTAAACAGAACACGGAGGAAACGTTAGGACCCTAACGCTGATTTTTCTGGTTTTGATGCGCCTGCAGTTTCGTTGCAGAAGCAGAGTCGTGACTTAGCAACAATGAGGTCACGGAGGTCGATCGACTCCATGACGAAATGAACCTGTTAATGAAGGAGCCACTACTCATCCCAGACAGCTATAAAGGAATTCGAAATAGTCGAATCGGCTTCTTTTCACTGCTGCGGCATGGGGCATGATTAATTGCCTCATTAGCAACCGATCAAACGCCGTACCAACTAAAAGGCAGTTTACCATCCTGTTTACCATTTTGTTCGTTCCCTGATGATGACCGATGCCAGTTCAGTTAAAACATTGCAATATCTGTCAATAAAATGTTTCCTGTTTCTCGGGTTGTAAAGCATGAAATCAGAAGACCTACAACGATATCGGTGAGAGACATAGAAATTATCTATGAAATGGCTTCAGATAGGTAAAATCTTGCCATCTGGTATAAAAGGTATCGCCTTTGTGGCATCAGAACATATACTAGAAAAATGCTGGCCCAGGAAAAATAATAATATAAAAAGGATGCATCACCTTCCAGAAAATAACTGACAGACAGCTTGAAAGTACTGTAATAACTGGAACTATTGTAAGGTGTCAGAACATCGTCGCAGCATTTGAACGGCTACGTAATACTCGTGTACGATACCTACCTCGCTGAAATGAGTAGCAATTGGCTGGTAAAACATTTTGCATATTCCAGGCTGATTTCCGGAATTCCGGCGATGGCAGGTAAATTGTTTCCGGTTAGAGCGATTGGTTGTTTAAGAACCGAAGGTCAGCCGGAAGTTAACTAGAGGTCAAGCTTTATTAAAGAACCAGCCAAAACCAGAAATCTAATGTTATATCGAATATTATGTATATATTGGGCGCAGCTGCACAAGAAAAGCTGTTTCTGTAACTCGCCTCGTGAAACATCAATCACCCCTGCAAGACACAGAAGGCCATCAGACCCGGTAGTCGCCGACGCTGCATTATGAGAAGTGGAACTGACGTACGGAATGACTGTTGCAGCAACGACGATTGAATTATTTCATGTGCTATGCTTTAAACCTTTCAAATTAGGCGAAATTCTATAATGAGCATTAAAACGAGTCGCTCATAATCATTATCTTTCGTCTTATGGCTTGTGGTGAAAAGCCATTATTCTCCAGAATATTCATTTAACAAGAAGTATTGAATGCTGCTGCTGTCAGCTGGATCGTCTTTGACTGAATTGTTGCAGACCATCCTGCTTCAAAATGGCAATTGCTTATTATTAAGCTCCACTCTAATGATCGTTCATATTATTTATAAACAGCTAATTTGCTCTTAAAACCTTTGACAGGTTACAGCTTCGAACGAGGTCTGTTCAATTTCAAAACAACGAAGAACGTTAGGAGATGACGCTTGCAAATCGTCGAGTAGTTTATATTAATTTGTCAAATACACTTCTATTCAAGAATTAATGAACCGAGGAACTGAATAGTTAGAATGTTTTGATCAGAGTTTGCAGTCGTTAGACCGACAAAATGACTTTGGCAACCACGTGCTCAACGTCTGTACTTTAAAATATCCTAAATCAGCTTCAGTTCAGCCAATGACTTGTTTAACGCAGAATTTTTACCATGCAGATCATCCATTTTCTCACCAAGCTATTCTTTTCAGTGCTGAAATTAGCCGTTCATGGAATGTATGAACTGATTTCATTCCTACCTTTAGCAACAAAAGCTTTACAGAATGCATTCGTAAGCGGCCATAATGCCAAATACTAAACATGTTCACTTGACGCTCTGCGGTGTGGCCCCCTGAGGAGAGCCTCTCCTCCAGACACTGTCTACCATATACCAGCCATACGCCGAAACCACTGAAGTTGCGACCTCTTTCAAAGAAGTCTCCGGTTATGAGATTTTCTTCTCAGATGGTAGCATGTTGCTGCATCTTGTTGAATCTTTTAATAACAGCAATCCTCTGAAGATGTCTTAGATAGCAGAGTTTCGATCGATATTCAGAACTTATTACCAGAAGTGAACTCAGTTGGGAAGGAACATTTGAAAACAAATAGTTTGACTTTACTACGAGGATGCTTCTTCATTATCATAGACGGATCTAGCTGCATTGTCCTGCGCTTGTTTATAATCACTGGAGAATATATGTGGCTTCCAGTCTTCTCCCCTGAAGTACGGATTTCGCGGTTTGGTTTTGGACAAAATCTTCACACCTTCTTTGTGGATTACCAAGCGTCTTAGTCTGCCTGAGAGGATACAGGTCGACGATCACTGCCAACCATCTCCCGTAGGTGAGCAGAACTACGTACCCGGTCCACCCTATCTTATCCTTTCCGCGTCTCCTCACTGTGTTAGAGATGTGATTGCTAGTGAAGTTCCCAACATTCTTCTTTCCATGGCTCTCTCGGGGACGTACCTGGTGCTTTTCGACTCTGCTGAGTGGCCAAGTTTCAAAACCATTAGAATGTCGGTAGTACGGTAGGCTGGATGGAGGTGGGTGCGAGTTTCCTTTCGTAGGACGTCCTTGGTGGAATTGAATGGCAGCCAAACGGACATCCTTTTTGGTTGAGCCTCTCCAGTCTGATCCAATCATATGTTAATTTCCTGTCCCGGCAAATGTATTAATCAAGTTCTTTAATCTTTTACGATTCATTATTACTGGGTCTCGGCAGGTCATGTGATCACAACGTCTTTGTCTTTAGCTGAGTGATTTGCTGACTGCTTACAGCACTGCTTCTCTCGGGTCCTAACAGCGCATTACGTAGCCGACTGGCATCTTCTGCAAAAAACACTGTGTCATCAGGTAGCCTTAGGTGGGTGAGTTCTTAACAATCGTTCTAGTTCATCTCTCGCATCACCATTTCCAAAAAGATAGTGAAGAGTTTAAGGAGATGGTGTTCCCTCGTTTCACATCGTCCCCTACGCGAATCTGGAGGGGGATGTCGAGCAGATTGCTATTTGTAAAGCAGCAAGAGTTCCCTTCCGTTAATTGGTTGGTGTAATGTTGTCGTTCCCTCTTCTGCCCATGCATTATGCATTGCGTTGTACCCGACAGTGTCCTACGCCTTTTCGCAGTTGACGAAGGCTATGCGAAGAAGGAGGTAGAACGCTCTCTCGCGCTGGAGAATTTGAAGTAAGGTAAGGATGCCATCCACTGGCGGCAGCTCCCTCGGAATGTTGCCTGTTCCCCTGACTGCTATTCGTTCAGCCTTATTTACAGTCAGGTGATAATAATCTAAGTGAACAGCTGGTAGACTTGTACATCAAGCGGAGAGTTTTTCGGATTTTTCTTCTCATCTTTCTTTAACCGTACGATCAGTCTGGACTCCTTCTAACTTGACGACATCTTTTTCGCTTCAAGGAAGCTGCACCTCTTTGCTACAACCCTCGACAGTTTCTGTCCACCTGATATGAAAACCTCAATTACCAGACAGTCTATTCGTGGGACTCTTCCTTCCGTCGTGTGCTGCGTGGCGTGCTGACCTTCTCTTATGAGGATCGCAAATGCAATTCTTTCTGACTCTTGGAGTGACGGTTGGTGGACGCGTGTCTCTGACTCAATGAGAAGGATGAAAACCGTCTTGCAAATGGACCGCATCGCATGTCTGTCAGACGTTAATTTGCCATTTCCATTCTTCAACGCCTTCATGGTCGACTGATAAAGCGCTAGCTCTCTCGTGCACTCTCCGGTTTCTGAGGATTTTGGCTGTTTTCTCTTATTTTCACCATCTTAAGGTCTCGAAGCCCGCCTTCATCATGTATTCGTTTAATGAATCAGCAAAAGAAACAGTTCGCCAGGGATTCAATCCCATCATTTTTCATACTACTCCGCTTCTCTAGCAAACTCATTGTCTCTACTGAGACCATTTCTTTCTCTTTCCCTGATGTTATATCGGTTGACCTTACGCAGCACCCCTGTTTTTCAAGCAACATCATGTACTCATCGTCGCAGCTGCCTTTCGGACTCCAGTTTTTACTGAAAATGGGCACTTAGAGTACCCCTTTGTCGAAGTTCTTGTGTACATTTCGTCTTAGGCAGTGTCGTC
>UZAM01008451.1:9909-21227 GCA_900618415.1 Soboliphyme baturini | reverse complement strand
ACCGTATTATGGCTCGCGTGGCCGAAGAGGGTGGAGAAGCGCTTCCAACGACCAAGGAAAAACAAACCTTTTTAATGAAGATTATTCCGTTTTTGAAAATTTTTAATTTTGCTCTTTCTATGTGCAGAAACGCCCTTTGGGGTACTTAAAGTCTGGATAAAAGCATTAATAAACGCATTCGTTATTGTACGTAATAAAACGCTGGCCTCCGATGGCTTGTTCTGTGACACGCAGCGAACTCCAAGACATTTCGACAACCAATCGTGATCGGTCATTCAATGACGCGCGTCGATTCGCATGCACTGTACACGACAGTCGTGACATTTTGCTAACTGTGCTCTTATTTTACGTCACGCCGGTCGAATTGACCTCAATGTCACTCACCTGATTTTCTTTTAAGGATATCTGTTTCTTTCACGTGGGCCATGCAACTCCAGGGTTTTCATCGGCAGCAGCTAGGATACTTCGGCTGTCGATCACATGGAAAGTTGACCAGGAAGGTCCACGGCTTCCTGTAATGGTTCACTAAAAGAGACTTATGCAGGTTACCCCGGTATGTCATCTCATTCTGTATTCACTGCCCACGTCGGATCGAATTGCCACACATTCTCCTCGAAGATGCTCAGAATATCGACCAGCATCTTTGACCTCTAACACGAATATGTCAGTTAATTATTTGAACATGATCACTAAAAATGGTATATCATCGTAGATTAGGCAACAAAGAGTATTTACTGGCATCTGGAAGTACGCAAAAATGTGTGCAGTTCAGATGTCAGATATGGTGATGAACACCGATCAACTTCCAAGTGTCCTTCAGCACAAATTTCTGAAAATGATGGTTTTCTGAACTTCTAAGTCTTGCAGAACTCTTGGCAGTAAGGTGATAACTGAATGGTGATATGGTTCGGTTCGAACTGAAAACGCTCTGTAGCTGTACTTTGTGTCCGCGTGCTGGGAGCCCTTAAGAGCGCTACGCAAAGTGGGTGACTGAAGTTACCAAACAACGACTGGCTGAAAAGCTTTGACACCTGACCTCAGTCAACTCTTCTAATTCTTTGTGATTGAGGTTATTCGTCCTGACGACCAACAGATCGATTCGTCATAGGACCTCATGGCCTTTGTTGCGTAGTTCTCCATATATCGCGAGGCCAACGTACATTCTGCAAGGCAAAAGATGACCGTAAGTTAAAAGAAGTATTGTGTTTGGGATGTACGAGCGGGCCTGTTGGCAGTCTACACAGAAAACAGGTATCTGAACATGAAGCTGTCTGATCTTTACACTGATTTTACATGGATTTGCAAATGATTGGAGGGAACAAAATTGTTGTTGATGACAAGCCCAAGGTATTTCGTTGGGGAGATGCTGATCTGATGTACTGCAAATCAAATCTCCAACATTCATCAATGAGAATATTCTCCTTTACTCGTACTGGACTCGAAGCATCTTAATTCAACGCAGTTTTGATGATTGAGGACGAAGTCGCCTTTCCGTAACTGCCCTGCTGCTATCTGCTGTCTTTCTGTAGCTACTTTATCCATCACGTTTGAAAATTTTCACAATTCGGAGTCATCACATATAGATGAAATTAGGACTCTGTGGTCAGCATATTTAAGACATATCGGTTCATATATCCTCAGTATTACAATATATACTTCAACAGCATAAGAGGCAACGGAGGGCCCAGCAAAAGGTGGGGATGATTTTGCATTTGTCGATAATGCTGCCTGCCAACTGTAATAAATTGGGATCCATCGTAATCTGTCAGCTAGCATGGAAACTCAAGAGTTAGACCCAACAACCAACAATCTGATTAGTGGAACATTAGATTCCGTTGAAAAGTTAATAAATAAGGTTTTCGAGACAGTGTTTCTATTGTCAAACGTTTGTGTCCACAGAGTAAGCGATGACATGAGCGATTGAGCGAGTGAACTCAGACTGCAACAGATCCATCTTGTCTATCAATTGTTTGGCAATTAGTGGTCGAACAAGTGCCTCTAAGGCTTTGAGGAGTACAGAGTCAACACCTCTGGGTAGCCAACGTTGCAAGATATCTTTTTGATATTCTGGATTGTGAACCAATTCATGCAACAGGCCAGACGTGCGGAAGACACAAGTGAAAGTAGCTCAACAAAATTTATGCCTTTTGACATAACTTCGCCTGGACCGGAAGTGCAATTTAGCGGGATGAACGTAAAGCTACCTCATTCTGCATTTGCGCTGAGAGTGATGATACGCCACGGTTAGGAATTGGCTGTGCAAGTTAGATATATGAAGAGGTTTATAGCCTGACATGCAGAATCTTTGCGGGTCTTGCTCTAAAGGGGTGGATGGGTATTAGTTTCACTGTTCTGTACGGTAGCAATCATTAGCCGATTCAGTGTAAAAAATTAATTTGCCAATAAGCGTTGAATGGCCATGCTATGCAGAGCAGTCCAGAAATACTGACAGAGATTGACTAGCCTGATTTCTTTGCCAACTCGTTTAACGGACGGTCTATCACCAGCATATGTTCAACGATACTACTTCAATCATACGCGCTTGTGCAGTGGAACCAATCAGCTATACCCTCTGATCAGAAATGAGAAATTCATATTCCGGCATGTCTCTGGCCTAAGCTCCTCACTTCCGCTTCACCGTATCCATGCACTTGTTCGAAAAATACCATCTCAGTGAAGTTGAATATCACTTATCTAGCAAATTAATAGCTTAAATTGGTCATTCAAGCAGGTGACGACTGACTGGCATTTTAGCAACTGCAATTCTGCACGCGTCTTGATCAATTTTACAGTACTTTGCTCATCACCAACGGTGTTTTTTGAGCCGATAACCTCGGCCTCGTGCCAAACAGTTAGAAGTACTGGTAGAAATGTCGGGACTTGTTAATAATCATTTAATCCTCTGATGAAAGATCAATCAATCAAAATTGTCAATTTAAATGGAGAGACTGAGATAAGGCCGAATTCAAACTCTGTTTGATAATAGACAATAATGGTAGAAAAATACTAAAACTATAACTGGCATTCTGTCCAGCATCATTACATGGCAATTCTTTCGTGGTGGTGGATGACGGACGGCGTTATGCCATAGTCCTATTCGAAATGGCCTCCATGTACACCCTGCGCAATTCATGATGACACTTTAGGTTGTGTATTACGGTGTTCCCTGTTCCGTGACATTTTTTCTGAAGTACTTGCATGGACTAATTGGCATAAGCAGTTAAAAGTTTGCACTAGCCGTTCAATTACGGTTGTGGCATTGACACTAACTAAGCATGACAAATACATAGCCTACGAAAGACCGTTATTCAAGAAAAGCCTGCCAGTTTGAAAGCAACCTGACATGTGTTGCCGTCCACAGGCTTAGCGAAGAACTTATACCACTAACACACTGACAACAATTTGCTTGTGTGACACTCTCAGGGAACACCGCCATGTAACTCAAGTGACAATCAAATCAATCAATTTCCCTCACCGTTTGTCCTTTACAGTCGCGTCAGGCAACTCTTCAAATCTTCCCTGCCCTGCGTCAGCGTTTGAGCTACGGCAAGAGACAACCGCAGTCTGAAGCATAATCCTTTGATTTCCTTGCGCCAGGCTAATCTTGGCCGTCCTCCAGGTCTTTCGCCGGTCGAATGGGCAAATTTTAGTTGCTTCACCTTTCTTTCGGAAGGCATTCATAACATGTGCTCAACCATCGCAGCTGTGACTTCTCAATCTGAAGAGCCAGCGGTTGCACACCGTAGTTCCCTCGGATTTCTGTACTATCCCACAGAGCGCGTGAGACCAGAGGTTAGTCTAAAAAAGCTTATTTCAATCGTTTGTACCTTGGACCGAAGTTCTTCTGTCCGAGTTCACGACTATATATGCGACTCGTATATGTTATATATACATGTCATACATATATATATGCATTTGGCAACAACGCTTACACGAGACATAATAGTCTTCATATCTACACCATAATCTCTTCTTTCCACCGGCGACTGGTCCTTTTATACGCCTGCAGGTTCTTTGTTCATCCTCAGGGACAAATCCGCGTTGACCTGTTGGCTGTACTTCCAGTGCAAACCGCGCCGCCTCTGTTTTACGATGTGCGGAGGCCGAGCGCTCTTTCTTTTGTTCGGCCCACGTTTTTTATCCTTTATGGGAGGCATACGCTTGTCCGTTTGCTCGCTTCGCGTCTAAGGTGGCGTGTGGGGGATCTGCGTCCAACTGCCTCAGTTTTGTTACAGTCGGTGTCGCTAACCATCGCAATATATCTATCGCCTAGTATTTTAAAGAAGTGATCAAACCGATCAACGGCGCCAGCAACTTAAGGTAAAACAAATTCAAAGCTGAGCTGCTCGTTTTCCAGGCCTTGTCTTCCAATGGTATTGATGGGGTCAAACCTCGATCGCCCAGTCGAGTGGGTGGAGCCTGAACCACCAAAATCGCTGAAACTTCGCTCTCTTCTGTGATTAAGATGCGTTAGAGGATTCTGTTGTGATTACGTGATGGCTAAACAGTTTCGAACGATACTTACGTACTAAAGGATGCAAGTTCTATTTATTTAAACAAGGTAAAACAACCTCGAAGTTGTGGGGTAGCTTTCGGTTCCGCCGCTGAATATATCATATTAAAAATAACGAAACAGGACTGAAACGGCGAAAATACACAATGTAAGGGACGAAAACTGTATTTCTCACTTTACACCAGCTGCATTATTGCACCGTGCCTTTACCTTTCTAGTCGCCTAGGGAACCATTTGAGCAGGCCATTCTTTCATCCGCTTGACACTCCAGTTTACTCTGCGAGTCAGTAAGAACATAACAACTTATCCCGGATAGAACGAACGAGTAAACCGAGAAAAATGTATAAGAGAATATGCACAAGGAAACAGCAAGACCATTACACGTGGTAATAAGACAAATTGCATTTAAGGTATGAATTGACGGAAAATCGACATATGCTCACGTTCTTGATTCAATAAATATACGATGGGCGACAAGGTGGGCTAGCGTCTTGGTTGTTCGACTGACTAGCCACTGATACTTTCTCAGATGTACATTTGTGGCGTGGTATCACAGTGTCCAAAAAGTGAGCTTTGAAATCCGGGGTGCCCTGTTCGAATCCGCTCAAGGGTCAGTCTTCACCTTAACCGTGAATCTCTTGACAAAAGACCTAATTTCACTTGCTTCGGCGCAGCCTATCTAGAAACAAGTAACAAGTTGCGGCTTGCGCAAAACATGGACATGGACATGGACAGAAAATGATAAACGTCAGTCAACGAATCGAAAGAGGTCACTGCTTAAGTCAGCGGAAGTAGGACTGATTAACGCTGCAGCAATCGCTGACCCATTGGTATGACAACATACTTATAAAAAACAAGGACAGACAAACAGAGCAATAAGACTAGGAATCAAGAGTTATGAAAGGGAAATGCACTAATAGGAATAATGTTAATGCAGTTGAATATATAGAAATTCAAGCAAGGTCCGTCATTCTGATTCCTCATTCGGCAGAGTCTTGGTTATCTGCATGATTACAGATTCAGGAACATCGAGATCTTGTGGAATGAAACCTTGAAATGCATTTTGAGACAGGATGGTACAAAGAACGAAGAGGATTGATTAGAAGAGTTAAATCAAGCTTTACAAAGGATCTTAAAATCTGATCTGCCACGAAATTTACGACATTCTTATAGGAGAGATGACACCTTATTCCGACTGTTTTCAAAACACATAGAAGTTTGTGTACGTTAACTTTACGAAGGGAGAAGAAGTATATTTCGATAAATATATAGTTATAGGAAGTATGGAAATTCTACTAAACAGTTCCGTGATGAATTTGGGTGTTTGTGTGTGTGTAGGGGGGAGGGGGAATAATGAAGCGCGATCTTTCAAGAATGACTGCACGGTCGTACTTTGATTGTATTTTTTTCTGCATGTGCACTGAAGCGTTGAATTTTGTCTGTGATGACTTCAAGATAATTTGTCTAGTTAGTTCTGGAGAGAAGGAGAGGAAGTAAGGCAGTTGGATAATCTACTACGGGATTATGACTGACCCCCAACAGAACTGACGGCGTAAGAATACCTAGCGAGATCATCTACTGGAAAAAAAACTGCGCACAGTAGCACGGTATCATCAGCATATTTTATGCATGTATTCAGGGAGTTGACTTTGCATGCAATGCTGTGTACAGTAAAGACAGGCAGAGATAAGAGCGACCTCTGCGGAATTCCTAAGTTGTATGGTAGAGTAGAACATCTCTGTCCGTTGGCCAATAAGAACTGAGCGTGGTAGAGGAGATAGTCAGCTAATCATCGCCAGGTATTTGGATCAATATCGAGAGAACAGTGGGCTGCCAAAAGCTTCTCACGACGCATGGTGTTAAATGAACTACTGTAATCCAGAAATAAGCGGCAGGTAAGGGAACCGCTTTTGTCAAAGCCGAGGGCCACTGAATTTGTCAAATACGTTGAGGCATCCATCCAGCCTTTTAGCTCCTCTAGAAAATGTAAGAAGTAAACTAGTAAAGCCTTTTTTCCTCAAGTCGTGGTTGCAATGAGGTCTTCATGCACTTAGAAATAACTGATATAGCAGGAGTTGGAGGGAAATTCCTTTTTGACGACAAACGCGGGCTTTCTTGGACACGGTAGTGGCCGCTACGAAATTTCCATAATTTCTGAATGTCTCGCGTAATACGGCTGTAGTGGAAGATCCTGGTGAACATGTGATATACCGCGTGCGCAAATTCCATTAGCCATCGAAACCTGTTGCTACGCAGCATACTAATCCAAAAAACCCGTACCTCAGAGTCTGTTGGGCTTTCGGAGGATCGGAGTTGCTATTGCGGCTATGGATAGCGAGCGAACCGTCGCGGTGTGCGCTGATTGGCAGATCATCCTTCAGCAAATGGTTTTTAATTCTTCCGGGTCGTTATTTAGTCTTCTGGACACTTCTTGCACCAAAACCACTACTACTTTAGCCAGAAGTATTTACCAGTAGCTGGTCCAATGAGCAATTAGAGAAGCAGCTGTTCGTTCTTCGAACTTCGAGAGCGATCAACACTTCTTTATCTGCCGCGTATAGAAAGTCAACATGCTTTCGACTCATAATTATTGAAGGTCGATGGGCGGGCGGATTTCCGACTGATTTCAGGGCATAGACAGAGGCAAGGCGGGTGCTGTGTCTTCAGCACTGTTTTGTATACGATACAACAATTATCTAACACAACACTGCACCCAACAGCCTGTTGCTGAATCAAAAGACCCGGTAAGGTGTTCCACCGAACCCGACTGTAGAAAACTCAGCATCGGCCTTTCTTGTGATCCTAAGCTTGAGATTTCCATGAGCTGAACGTCTTTGGTTTGCTATCTTCGCTGCATCCTCAGACTCTCAACGGTTTTACCGTATGACACTGGCTACAGCATCGCGAAGTGAGCACTTTCTCTCCAAACGTAGATTTGCCTTTGCGACGTGTATTCGTGTTGCATGTTAGTCTCTTATTCGACATCGACGTCGACCGTATTCGGTTCCAACATGAGATATTCGTTAGCTCGAGTGATCGAGTGAACGGATTATGCAAGATGAGAGTGCCAGATCGGATCACCCTACTTTCCTTATTGTACATATGCTGAAGAAATCTCGGTGTGAAAGTGAATGGAATAATTCTTTAAAGTTTCTGGTCATTAATTCCTGACTGTGCATCGTATCAATACGCTGCTTCGCCGTCACATCTGGCGACCCGGTCGAGACAAGGCAGAAATGAAGACAAATTTCTAAGAACTACGCGTGTCGTTTTCTTTGCCCTCATCGACATACATGTGCTACAGTACGATTGACGCGACAGATAACAGTGGCCGTGCGCACAGTTGGAATAAAACTAAGCCTGAGATCTAACACCTCCAAATCGATCATATTCTGGAAGAGGAGCGTTGATGAGTTTATGCAGAATCGTGCGATGAAGTTGCATTAACATGGAGACACAGCTCCTCCAATAGCTTTAACAATAAATAACCTTTTAAACAATGGAAAGTGCAACTCCAACTTGAACAGGAGGATCAAATTACCTGTTTACTCGTCCTTCGAAGAGGTGGAATGTCAAACGATATTAACAAAATTATCTTCTACGTTACTGCGGTCAATTATGTCCTGTTTGCGGATTGCAAATGGGCTGTTCTAACTGAAGCACATTAAACGTTGAAGGTGACGCAGATTCCTTCTGTCAGAACTTTCTTCAGAATACTTTCGGTATCTCGCATAATACGACAGTCGTGGCAGCCGGTTATAGACTGAGGGGCAGTCCAGATGCTGTGTAATGGCTCCCTTTACTTATCCTCGCCATTCGATGATGCTGGCTGTCAAACACAGTCCACGCATCCAGAACATAGCATCCCGGCACAAATCCGAATTATCAGGAACCGACCTATTCCAGCAATTTTAAACAAATCGTCGGCGATACGATTCCTTCCAAAATTTAAAACCCAACTGGAGCTACTGCAATGGGTCTCCAGTCAGATACTGTAGACGGCCTATGTGATTGCATAACAAACGTGATTCACACCGTCTGCTATGAATTCGACACTGCACCTTCTGATGGGCAACGATTGTACAGTCCGGAAAAGAGGTCACGAAGTAAGCAGGTTGAGGAGGCTTTGATATTCTTGAACAGTCCACGTGAACATGTGCCAAAAGAGTGAACGACCACATGCCGATTTCACAAGGATTTATTCCGCCAAGTTGTCATGTGGATCAGCGGCTGGTTTTTCAGCTTCCAAGTGTAGAAAATAGTTGTTCAGAGTTTCAGGATCTACGTACAAGACTCCCTATCTCGGCTAGCCATTGCACTGTCGTTTAGACTCCCCAAATTTATCCTTCGCTCTTGTGCAAACCAAGTTGGCAACGAAGTGCTAACGCCTGAATCACGCAATTTCAGATGTCGGTTTCGCCCCAAGCATTAGAAGGTTGCTTTTTCCGGCCTTTGCCCCTTGATCTTTTTCAAAATCAGTTGATGGCCTACGTTCGTGAAATACAGCTTCTGCCGGGGCAAGAGGTATGCGTTGACGTATGTCGTCGCGATCACGTTTGCACACGTCACTGTAGTAGAAAACGTCCCAATATGTTGTGTCCATCATTGGACTGTAACTGGCTAATCCTTTCAGCATCTAGTGACCTCTGATTAAGAACACGCCAAATAAAAATGCGCTGTACTTGTTCGCTGCATATAGGCGGCATGCAGCGATGCATACAATGATCAGAAGTACCCGGAGGCACAAACCCTCTAATGCCGAAATAACCGAGACGGTCTGCCACTGCGAAATCTAGTCAGGCGTTAAGCCTTGAGAGAAACCAAGCGAGGTCTGTGAGACCAATATCCGTTAGCTATGTCAGGTCGTTTAGGCTAATATCGTCTATGAACACAAGCAGATGACTGTTCAAGCCGGGGTCAACGCTGTCACGCAGTTTCTCCACGAAGAAGCCAATAACTGGCCGTTTGCAGTCAGGGATTATGTACTGGCTTGCCTTCCACGAAGAGACATTGTGGATCCTGTTCGTAGAACTTAAGCTTCTCTGAACAATTTGCATATGGGGTTAAGATTAACTCGATAATCCACGTTATTATATCATCACCACGAGACTTTATTTTTTCTGGGATGATGAAGTAAGTGACAAACGAAGTTTGCTCTCATCGCCTGCGGGACTGAACGAACTTTCTTGTAAGAGCATGAAGTAGTTGTTGCTGAACAGCGACATTTCGAGAAACACCTTGAGCATATCGAACTTCCGCAGGATGGCGAGACAATTTTTGCAAATTACCGCTGGAAACGTATTTCTCAGATTTGTTTTACTCATCATTTTGCCATCTGGCACCATTTACACATCTGCTCCTCCGAATACTTCCAATGTTTGCCATAGAAGAAGTCATCAACGACACAAGAGGAATTTCAGGAAATGACTCTTGCTCCCTCTGAATGCGCACAATGCCGATCTGGAATCCGTGAGAGCAGCTGAGCAACGAACCGCATTCCGCATGAATGAAATTCAACAGAGCTCAGCTTTGAACCCGTGACACTAAAATGTTGTATTTCAGGCAAAGTGCACGGCGGGTATATCATAGGCAATGCAGAAACCATTTGCTGATTGTAAAATTTCACGTAATATGTGAGTTTCGGTTTAGTCATGTATTTACGTATGCCCTTACTTATAGGTTTGAAGGATTCAACTTATTTGTACATTCTCAATTCATTGTAAATCGATTTATTTGCGATGACCAAGCTGTCATTGTCAGTGATATAGGTTGCCCTTGTTCTGCTTCAGTGGAAACAAACAGAAACTGAAACATTACAGGTTTGATCATTTCTGATCCTTTCGTGACACAAAGGTTATGTTTCATCTTCAGCATTCGTTTGGCAGTGTAATAATTTTTTCTTCATTCCCCTCTTTACTTCATACCTTTTCCTCTTCTTCTAAATCCATTGCCTCGAAGAAGACGTCCAGTGGCATCCCAATCTACGTAAGGCACATTATTTCAGGATGAAAACTACTTCTCCGAGTTCAACGTCTTCCAGGCATTACCACAAACTCAGTGTCTCGACAAAGTAAAAATTTCTTTCCTTAAGGACATACACTTACTAATTGTGATAAAGATTACGAGCATTTACAACGGATTCAATTTTTCTGGATCTTCAATTAACCGTTCTCCAGCGTCATATCTTTTGGCATGTTCTAATTACTCCAGAACATTTATTGTTGAATTAATACTGGAATCCACGTTCCCTGTTCAACTAAGCCTTGCGAATGGTGTCCCTTGTCTTACGTCAAGAAGCTAGAAATTATAATACCTGAGGGAATAAAATCATCATCTCAAGTCATTACCTAAAAAAGAACGAAACCTGAAACTTTTCATGGAAATTTAAGCTGATTTAAACGATCGTGTAAGTAGCGATCACACTCAAGATTGCATAATAATGTTGAACATAAGTGGACTGAAAACCTCAGAATCGATTAACTATAAGACGAAGAAACGCAACGGTGAGAGCCATTTCATAAACATGAATATTTGTATATGGCATATGGATGTTGTCTAGCTCCATTTACTAGAAGCTCCTTGCTTGCATAAACAAGTTAGTGATCTTGAGCAGTATCGGTTCAGGATTCGTATCAATCATTCTAATCAATCACTCTGCTGCCGTATCAGTACCAAGCACTGACTCTACCGTACCTCCTTCTCACATCTGTTCACATTTGCTACTGATTATAGCCAGAGACCCTTAGACAGCCACAAGCAAAACAACGAGCTTTGACATAACTTGTTGAAGAGGAAGACTCACGTA
>UZAM01008450.1:0-10400 GCA_900618415.1 Soboliphyme baturini | reverse complement strand
GCCTTGCACTGTTGTACATCTTGCAGTTCTATCGTGGCCATAGTCTTGATTAGATTTGCAATATATATGTATATATGTACACATTATAGGTCAAGGTTCTACAAAACAAACTTCGGCACAGATTAGAGAATGTTCAGAAAAAAACAGACACACGTTGACAGGTTGATTTCAAAGATATAGGCAGCAAATTCTTTGCTATGGTGGTCATAAGTTGCGTATCAAGCAGTTCCCACTTACAGCTTATCGGTCAACTAGGAACCAGCAATCAACACTATAAGATGTAAATTGTGTGTTGCATGATGGAGTTCATTTGCCTGACGAAGTTGAGTTATATGATGTCTACTATACGACCCGTCGGCATAAACTGGATGTACCGGCAATCATGTAAGCTCGTCTGACCAGCAGGATGGATGGTCATTTTCGTGGTCAGGGCACAGTAGAGTTTCATGTCGGTATGGGCATCTTTGTCCCTTACGGTCAGCCGGGTCACTTCGATGAAACAGGTATCAACGAGAATTCTGATCCGTCGCTGAATGTAAAACAGGAGACGCTGCATGTCGTTGTCATCTTTGTTGCGACATCTGTGTCGAGTGACAGACAAAGATGTTTTCTGACTCCTTGCAGTGGAATGTTAGAGCTTTGTCTCGTCACGGTATCACATTTGTCATAGGCAAACTCAACGTGTATCAGGGCACGGAAAACAGCTCATGGCCAGGAGTACTAGCTACCATGTCTTTTAAGCGTATGCACGACAAACAGCTTCGTCCGGGGACAAATCCACCAAGATTTCTTCTTATAGAAGCCAAAACTCCTAGCTGGACAACGTCCTCATCAACCATAAATCGCAAAGGTCCTTTTTTTCGAGACTCGACTTGCATAGTACTGCACGGCGTGAGATCATCAAATGGTTCTAGCGGAATCTTGCCTGCGTCGCATCGACATCGTCTCGTTGAAACATATCGGCTTCTCGACGTTGACAGGTTAAGGTATGTGCAAGAGGCATGGCCGGTAGAGTTATTTTAATGCCACCCATAATGCCCATTCAGAATGTGGCAACGTCAGTGAAGCATACAAAAACTTCAAAGCAGCCGTCATTTCCTCGGGAAGAAATCGTGATTGGGTTCAGGAAGAGAATGGCGAAACCGCCCGGGGATATTTAGAAGACCCCATGCTTTAAAGAGTAAATAAATCAGGCAAAGAAAAAGCACCCGTACAATACTTTAAGGAACCTTCGAAGATAGCTCATCGCCATCTCGTTCGCACAGTCATCTAGAGCCACAAGTGAGACAGGGAATGTTGATTGGAAGGAAAATCAGGAAGATCGACAAGGCTGTCAGAAACGGTGAGTGGTGAACACTGTTCAAAAACTGCGATAGTTGTCCGCTTAAGCAGGTGACTCGGCCTGTCCTTATAAAAATAATTTTGGGTATCCTACTGGAAAGTCTGAAGAAACACGTCGAAAGATGGCCAGAGAATTTACAACTACAAACCCTTCAGATTCGTCATTTCCGATAGTTAATTCTCTACCAAAACTAGAGATTAATAGAGATCTACCAACAAAACTAGATATCCACATAGTCTTGTTACACATCAACGTGAATAAGGCCTGCAAGATAGAACGAATTCCTCTGAAGTTAATTAATTACAGAAGAACAGGTATGGTACAGAAGCTCCATGCACTGTTTCATCAAACACTGACCTACAAATGTCTCCAATGAGAATGTGTTTGAGTAATTGTTTTGCTCGTATATTTAAAGGGATCAGTGAATGCGTGTACCAGTTACGGTGGTAATCCTGTAAGGTAACTATCGGGAAAATTTTCTCCTGAATTATAGCGGAAAGGCTTAGGCAGGCAATTGATATGAAACTTCGCCAAAATCAAGCAGGTGTCCGGATGGGGTACTCCTGTCCCTGAAAATTTTCATTCCGCGAGGGATCACTGAACAATGCCAAAGGAAGGCTGCATCTGATTCAACACATCGTCCGACGATGTGAAAAATCTTATATTGTTATGGAATACAGTACATCGTTTCTATATTGGAAGAAGCGTACGGAAGTACCATATCTGTTGTCAGCGTTGAAGGAGAGTTTTCTGAACGGTTCCCTAATAACTGCGGAGTTTATCGGAGAGATGTGCTCTCGCCATTCCATTCAACACTGTTGTTGCCCTTCTTCTACGAAGCGGTGCTGACCATGGCAAAACCGATATCTGTCTAGATATCTTGCTCAACTGAAGAATGCAGCTGATATAATCATGATGAGTAGTGGAAGCGGGCTTTGTCCCCAGAAGGTTTTGGTATGGTACAGAGCGGCAAAAGCAAGTCTCATCCTTAACCTTAACGCCTGCCGGTCAAAAGTTAAGAAAATCTCATCCAGCACGGCCAATTTGTACGTAAAACAGGGAGGCGAAGCGCTTCAGGAGAATGACCAGTTTAAGTACTTTGACTCCATCATCTCCAGAAATGGCGCTAACTAGCCAAAGTCAAACAGGAGAATCGCCCTAAAGTACTAGAGTGCCTTTAAAAACCTTTCCAATATCTGGGCAGAGAAAGGAGATCGACATCTCACTAAAATCCGTCTGTACCTTGTCTGTGTCAGGTCAATAATGTTGTGGAAACAGTTGTGCCAAAGACGGGACAGGAACGCATAAAGGGAGTTAAATGGCAGGGCCACGTAACTAATGACTCAATTCTGTTCTAGGCAAAAGCAATCTCAGCAGATGTGGAGATTAAGAAAGAGGTTAGCCCTGTTAGACATACTGATTGAGTATAAACCATTTACTCCATTCTGTGAGTTTCTTGTGTAGAAGCCAAAACACGGACGGCGTCGACCATGAGGCTAAAATACACGCTGAGGGAACAAGGTAAGTCAGATCCGCTTTTGGGAGAGAAAATGTTCCTTTTACGATGCAGTAACCGTGGCCATATAGCAAAGTTGTTGCAAAGCAGCGAATTTAGTGGCCATCACAAATCAAAGACGCTCTATTTATGCAAACGGCTGAAGGTGATGGTCTTAGCAAACAAACAAGCAACACATTCCGAGCACATGAACAAAATCATACCGTTTTCTTTCATGCACGAAACTAAACACGCCTAAGTAAAGTAAAATTAAACAGTAGAAGCCAGATCGCAGCATTACATGCACCCGATCAAGTTAAACTTTAAACTCGAATCGCCTAAACTGGAGTTTAATCACAATCAGGGGTTAATGCACTCTGTTGGAAACCACTGTACAATGAATGAAGCTTCAATAATCAGAGGTGGCTAATGAACGTATGCTATTCGGTGAGTTTCACAACGTTTAATTCATGCTTAAAATAGATGATGGCTCAAAATCGTTTGTTATCATTCGCTCAGAACGACCAAATCAGAAATACCGCCCTAGCGCCTTCATCAGAGAGCACAGAAGAGAAGAAATAACACGATACAATGCAAGTTGATGAAGGTCCTACACGAAGCTAGCCCCAGAATCGGCATAACGGAGAGCCGGAAAGGACAAAACATCGACGGTATTTTTTTTTGAAGACCTGTAATGAATTCTGAAACAGACTAGGCATTAAAAATTTGATAAACCAAGTGACACCTTAAGGGCCGTTCTATCTAAAAGGAAGATCTCTTCATTACAAACCTGAATGGAAAACGAAAACCTTGTCTGTAGCTACTGAAGAGGACAGCATGCGGAAATCTTTTCAAGATGCCGTCTACCATGTGACATCGAAAAAATTCCTGGACATAAGAAAATGGAGGATTAGGGTGAATTTTGCGTAATTTAGGTGGTGAAAACACAGTAAATCCGGGAATGCAGTGGTGCATACAATTGCATAGAGATTTGGTGATTGTCCAAATGCAGGAATAGTGTAGTCGTCTTGCAGCAGTTAATACAGTTCCCTTGGAAAAAGCCTGGCAGTCCTGCACAGCCATAACCTACAGCATAAAGAGCAACCGCGAATTAAATTCAAAAATAAAAAACACTGTAGGACGCTCCGTGTAGTCATGCCGAAGTTCGACGCAACACGATGCCATCCTCTGGTGAGAAGATAGAAGACACGATGCATCATTCCGCAACATCATTTTAGGGATCCTGATGAAACCAACGATGTTCAATTATATTTGTCTGCTTAAATCATCCGCTCAACATCTTCAGAGTCTTGTCTTGGAGTAGTACTTACGACCAGGTGTTATTTTCTGCTACAAAGATGAGAGCATGCGGAAATATCGTGGCGATGAACCGCTGAGTCAATAAAACAGTCCTATTTTTCATGTAGTCGTTATTTCCTCACGAGCAAATTATAGCCATTTCCGATCCTGTATGTTCTACAAGCTGCTGAACACATGACGAACATTTCGCAATTGTGAAGCATGCAACTGATAACTTACACCGACAGTAAAGATGTGTATTCTTACAAAATGAAAACAGTATTGCCGGTCAAATGACAGGCGAATCTGATCTCATTAAAGCATGTTGCTCAGTCCGTGCAAACGAGAAATCAACCCTTCTTTCAAATGAAATCTCATTCTCAATAACAAATTCTACCGTCAGGTCTCCTTTCTCTGTTTCAAGGCGTCTAACCCTGTTTCGTTACTTATTATCATTAAGAGACCGGAAATCTCTCTTGAAACCAAGTTATTACAAAGATACTAGAACAAATTTCTAAAATAAGTTTCCTTCTGTAAGCAAATCAAAAAATTGGTTTCGACAAATTATATGTTGCTTATCAGATACTGCGTAAGCCATCAGTGCGACAAATGCAATGTTGTGTTGGTCGTCAACAAAATCTACGGATAGAATGCTTAGAATGAAAGCGAAGGATGACTAATGGAAGAGCACATACAGTATCTATACCAGTAGCACATACCAGCGATTTAATCATGAATGAATTTGTGTGGAGGCAATACTTTACGATATAATGAATGAGCTGCATTTCGAAGCAATTCGTTGTAAAGGATTTACTCCGCTAATATTTCATCTGCAACTTGCTTGCTAGATGTTTCGCACTGCTCTGGACATACCTTTATGGACTATAACAATCATGACGAGTAAACAACTCAAAGACTGCTGCAATGAAAGACTACAAACCGCATATAAAATGCAAGTTCTATTTTCAAAAATGTTTAATCATTATGAAAATGTATGATACAGATACTTTACGATAATTATAGTAAAATCACTATTTAAATAATCTGTAAAGGGCCTTTCCTTACACTTAACCAATGTTATGCTGAATTACAAAAAGAAATCGCGGCCTAAAAAATATTCATTAAATACTGGTGGTCACTAAATGTTGAAAAGTTAATTCGCAATCTCACCGTATGCTAATTAAACAAGAGTGATTGCAAAAGTCTGAGGGTCATCATAATCAGTCACGCACGTTCTGCTTTAGGGCCGCTATGCCGAAGAACTGCCTCGTCCAAGAATGTTACGGTTTATCACTGGGACGCCTGAAAAGCTAGGGAAGAACTCAACCGCGAATACTTACAACAGCCGCTAGAGTCCTGCGATTAGGAGGGCCTGCAATGATCACCCTTCAGATTCATAACCTAAGGAAATTTGGAATGCCATAAAACCACTTGGAACCTAAACAGATTTAATACACATTGACTGTCTCTGTAATTCAAGGTTTCTGAGATGGTGTTCTTGAGAATGAAAACATACTGACTTGCCTGCTATGACTGATTTGATGTCGGAAAGGATTACGATATAACAGTGTTTTCCGTCACCATTTACCATTGGATTATGTCCTGTGCAATGTTCGATATGATTTCAAGCCAATCGTAATGCCAGGCTCGGCTTGCAGTTTCTGAAATTATCCAACTACGAAGTTTCTGACCTGGCTCGCGGCGTTTTCTAACATCAGCACACTACGAATCAAGATGTTCATCAGCCGCTTATCGCTAGTGCATGACCTTGTCGTTATTTTTTTTTAAATTTCATCACAGGGAAAGCTGCTACTAATTCCTGCTCGAGTACTTGATTCGTGCTTGTTTCAGCATCTTCAAGCAGTTGGGCATTCGTAATCTTATCAACTAATATTTAGGTAGTCAAGTATTCCGATCTAACAGGGGTGCTCAAATACGTCTAGCGCATTATTTTCTTTATTGTTACGCTTCATGTTGCTGCGGCATATATCAGAACTGGCCGAACAGCTGTTAGATATACACGAACTTTCAATGACGTACGGACAGCAGTTTTTCAAAGATTTTGCTGCAACATGTCATTCGCGATTCGAGCCTTCCTGATTCTTTCCTGAACATCTGTTTCACAGCATTCATCAACAAATTAACATGACCCTTTTAAATGAAAGGTCTAGTTTAAAATGCACAAAGCACAATCCTGCACACTGTCAGGGCAGGGTATTTAATTGAACTGGACAGAGAATATCATGCTTTATCACTTACTTATCTATTTATCATATCAAAGGGAATGACTTGAACAGCAAGGTCAAGAAGCGAGTTGATATGCTAAATGCTACCAAAAACAAAACACCTCATTGTCAACAGACTTTCTTCCACATGTCTCAAAAAGCAGCAGCACATTCTTCGTTGATAGCTGTCCCCGAGGAATTATACTAAATGCCTCCCAAGCCAATCATCATCATCAGGTCAAGCATGGTCAGCATTAGGACTTATTCGCCAATGATATGTGGCTTTAGGCGATGTCCAGATGTATGGAGCGATGTTCACTCGCTGAGATGGAACTAATGACCGGAATATTTGATCGGAGGGATATTCGTTTTCTGCTTCAACGTTCAGGAATATTTGTTTATACCCTCGTCAAGCAGCTAAAGAAATCTGTTCTGTGAGGGTTAATCATGTAATAGTGATGGAGGATAATCCAGGGCTTTCTAAATTGCTCGTTTTCATAATTAGAGTTTTCTTAAGAAACAAAAGCATCATGGGCAGATGAAATATCTGACTGTCTAGCTTTAGTCGTTGACAGCCAAGCAACTGGTCTTGCGAAAAATCCTGACTCACTCACTCACTAACGACCGGCATGTCGACAGCGAAATCATACCGTGCACCGACGATCTTCAACGATGTCACAAAAACCAGGCCACCGGTTGGTCTGCTTGCCCTGCACCAAGGACACCAATAAACACACGGCGAATAGCCAGTGCCGGTCAGAAGAGGGAAAACGTCGTCAGGGTGTGAAGCACTGAGACTAGATTAGGCTCAAACGGAGAACGCAAAAACGTTATGCGTATGCAATGAATCAAACCATAGTAAATAAAATAACCTAACTAAGGAAATTTGATTCCAGCATCTGCTTGCCTCAAGAGATAGATAAAACGCTTACACAAACTGCGATGAAGAAGTCGAACCAAATGGTGCATGTTCCAGCAGTGTGTCATTCTCCTCCGAGTGTTTATATACCTATTTTTCTTTTCGCAGTGTTATGACTGCTGATGCTTGGCTTCGTTCGTCTAGGCTAGTCACAAATGAACGTTTGTTTTTATTAATGAATAAAAGCGATCTACTTTGGGGATCACATTTACGCAATAAATCATCGCAAGAAATATCATCTGTTTCGAAAAGCTGGAGAGGGACCACGCAATAACTATCATCTTCCGTTTAAAAGTAGATAAACGTTACGGATATTAATAATCTGGTCTAAACGTCAAGCTATAAACTCAACAAGATAAAAACTGCGTAACAGAAGAGAGTCGAGAAATAAAGACATTCCATCATTCCATCAACCACTCCAGGTGCAGCCAACGGGCATCGAAACTAAGCGAAAACCAGACTTCCAGTCAAATACAAGTGCCTAACAAACAGAAAGATCCGCAGAACTGGTCAGCTAATTTTTTAGCTAGCCAAGAATATGCAACTACACAAACATCGTGTATAAAAAGCAATAAAACAAAACAAGAAACAAATAAATGAAAACATATATGCTTCTGCGAGTCAAATGATGAACTGAAATCTGACGTGGAGAAGCAATGTGATTCTGAAGAAGCGTTTACCATGTTAGGAGGAAGTTTGCAACAACAAAAATAAGGGAAACAGAGGAAGTGACAATCGACAAGCGATAAGAGGCATGAAATCGAAATTAAAAACAAGAGGATAGCTTACCTTCGTTAACCTCGTCGCTTTCTACGACGCCCTTGACGCTAGAGAAGTACCACTGGATAGACGAATCGTCCTCCGACGGACGTTCAGCGGCGGTGACGGCAGAGGAAGCATCGGCCAGCGGCATCTGGCCACTGGTGTTCTGTTCAGAGGACGAGGAGGACGACGAAGAGGACGAAGACATGCTTTGAAGAACAGTCATCCAAGCGCGACCGACCTCAGCGAGAGACGACAGAAAGTACGACGATGAAAGTGACAGCAAGGCTGTCATACGAATACGTCCGTACCTCCGTTCCGGGTTTGCGCCAGAGAAATGCAGAGACACACGAAGAGGAAGTTTTGTTTTGTGCCGCACCGCCACCACCTAGCAAAACCGATGAAATCCGTGAATACGACCGACAATAGCGCGGGCAGTGCAGTACGCAACAAAGCATAAACCTGAAAAATCGCAACACTGCCAACAGATGAGGAAACATAAGATCTCTGCGCCAAACATCAGCAGGGTCAAATCATACAATAGGCGACGACGGTGGTCAACGAGAGCAAAATGCTTCGTGAACAACACCTTCCGCCGAGCCGGTATTCTATCATTTTCCCTCCTAAGTCTTCACCAAAACAGTCATACTCATACACCTCGGAGACCATTAATCGCAAGGTTTGCTCAAATCAGTCTGATACTGCACCGTCTAGATCAAAACCTTAATACGCTACTTTCGTAACGCTTAGAAGCAACATTCGCGAGTTAGCAGCTAAGATTACCTTCATACAAAATCCGGAACTTAGAAACGATCTTCAGGTACAGGTAGAAATTTCAAAGTTGTGGCGAAGACTTTCATCTGAATCGCTATAACAAGGTACTCCTCCTGTTATTACTGTTTTATAATTCCTTCCAACCAAGTTTTTGGAAACCTCAGCTAGACTACCAAATAGATTTTCATATATAAATGAAGACTATATAATTTAAATAACATATTTACGTACAATAACAAATAAGAGCAGCAATAGACTATTAACCGAATAAATTCACAAAACTTGAACATATTTCGATTCGAACATACTAGTTTCAGGGTAATCCGCTCCATTCTGTGAAAGTGTTTCAATCCGCTGCACTTCGCTGATAGTCAAGGGTCGCAACAGTATAATCACTTCAGGGAAGTGCAGATAACTACAAGAGTCCTCTACGTTACACAGCACTGCTTCGCCCACCGACGTTGCTGCAGAAGTAGTTGAATAGCTATCGAAGCCAAACTGTTGCCACTTCGAAAGGAGACAGCCGAAACAGGTAGAAGTAGCTTTTAAAATTTCACTGACTGAAATATGAATATAGACCATTTTCCCCAGAGTGACCTCTCTTAGTGATTGTGATTTATACATCGAGGTCTCTTTTGCAGATGCTCAAGATGTCGTAGACGTCAATACAAGCATTCTTCTGCTGGAAATATAATTTGCCCTTGTATGCTTCTCTTCAAATACTAATTTTGTCGACATCAATTATTACTTCGTTTTAAACGCGAAGGTAGCATATTCTATGTGGCAATTTAGTTCATCTGTCGACAAGTACTTTACAGAATTTGTCCACACATAAGTTTTAATGTAGGAGTGCAGGTATAGTTTGTTCAACTTCTCCGATCCTTCAGTTCATGATCGATTCATCTTCAGGAAGATTTGTAATATGTCTCTCCCTGATGACAAATCGAGCTTGATCTGAAACGTAGGAAAACTTGTACATAATAAATTTCAGATGCTGAGAAATCGTGTAAAGCAACTGTCAGGTTATAAATTTATTTTGAAGTTCTGCTATGCTTTAAGCGCGGAGGAGCGTCAAGTCCCTGAGGCCTAAAACGGAATTTCAAGCAATATGTTCCTAAATTTACTAGCGGAGTGATTATAATTTACTTCGTTAAAGCAAGTCCCGCTCATTCTAGCAAGGAGTCAAAACTGCTATGAACATCAGTGGAAGAAGCTGCAGATCAGTGGCTGCCAAAATCTCTAAGCGAATTCTATCTCATAGAGTCAGTTGTTGAAAAGGACATTTTCACATGTGCCCAAGGTATTTCTCAGCACAGCTATTTTGATTAATTATATTTAATTAGCTGTAGAGGGATCTAGAGGGTTGATTCGCTAATTGCTTAGACGACTACGAATTATCGTCATTTCTCAATCGGTGATTCAAAGCATCAGTTCAATGTTAACAGTACAAAGACGACTGCACAATTTTTCTTTCAAATCAGTGAAGGATAATAAAACATGCATAATTAGGCAATAACTCCGCCATGGCCGGTCCCAAGCCCGGATGAGAAAAGAGGAGGGTTGGAGACCGTGGCAAGTCTCCGT
>UZAM01008446.1:4613-15222 GCA_900618415.1 Soboliphyme baturini | reverse complement strand
GCAAAATTGCTGTAAAGAAAATCACTTTTCTTTCTAGCTTCCTCCGTGTAAAGCCGGTATTACTAATTAAAAGATAACATAACGAGATAATTATTAATGAAGACTATGCCCGTGTAGAGACCAATCCTTCGACAGTCGTTTATCTTTTACAATGTGTTTATGGTTTACTAGTGTCATTGCTACTCACTTTAAGCTCCTCTGGCAGAAACTGCGACACGTCCATGTTGACGGTAAACTTCTGGGGCTCGTTCTTCACCTCAGAAACGCCTTTGATGTCATCCGGCGACGAAGGGATGCGGTCGACACGACGAGGACGCATCCAGTACGGCGAGAAATGTGTGCTCATGTCGAAGAACGGGTCTCTGAGCAGGTCGCGAACTGGCTCCAGCGCGAACTGCTGGTCGAAGATGCGACTGCTCGCTGGCCAGTCCCAGTAATCGCTGCCTGACCAGAAAGGGTGTTTAAACGGAAACATGCCAGCCATGACCACAGACACTAAGACACAGACCAAATGTCAGTACAGCAGCAGCGATCGCTTTTATAGACACAGTCTCCTTATAGCAGCCGATCGTGAAACATCCTGAAAATCTATCTACTGCCGTTATTAACGAACAAGTTAAATTCAATTACTTTTTATCAAGGCTGCTAAGTTCGTATTAAGACAGTGAAGCATAATATTCATATCGCATTATAGCGTGTATTTGTGGGACTTCTTTACTCGTCATCGCCTTTTGTTTTTAGATTTGATAACAAAGTGAGACCTCTTCTATCACTTAGAATAGACGATATCACACATATAACCTAATTTCCTTAACGTCATCTCGCTGTTCCTACGAATAAAGCCACTGCATCATTTTGGAATCTCTCATCATATACGTCACATGCGAAAACAGACAGATGAAAAGCCCTACTGTATTTTCAAAGCTGTACCTTACAGCCGAAGGATTATGAAATTATGAAAATGGAATTATGGATTATGAAAATTAGTTTTATTGCTTGTACTGAACCAGGGTCAAGAAAACTGACTCACATTCACAGACAGCAGAACTGATGGTAAAAGCGAAAAAAATATGTGTGCTCTTTGAGTAACCTCATTTCATGGAAATTATTGTGTGACTCTTTATCCTTTCAATCAGCAGTCCATTAATCTGTCTGGCCAACTGTTGCAAGTTTACACTGCCATTTGAATTCCGTCATATGCGTCGGGAAATGGTTACTACTTTTGAGTAGCCTAAATTTCTTAGAATACATAAAGATGATTCTTTCATTGACGTTTCATTTTGCGATCCCACCGCGGTCAAATATTCGAACATTTTAGCGGCATTGGCAAGAAGGAGAATGTGAATGACCGATGGGACTGAAATTTTGGAATTTTCACCTATGGGTACGAGGTCGAGCCTTTTGCTGAACCAACAAGAAATATACAAAAGCTCTATCCAGAGCAGATGTAGATGTGACCTGTACAGAAACTGCAAAATTGGGTAGTTGTGTTAAAAGAATTGCGTCATAACTGGTATTTTCCCGTTCCCACGTGGCCACAAATCTTCGTACTGCTGAAGAAATGAACCATCTACAAACAGCTCTACTCTGTTGGCGAGAAGGGTAATAAGCTTTCTTCAGGAATTCACGCGACACTAAATGACTAATGAAAGTGAACGCCTACTTTTCGTCGAAGTAATGTTCAGAAGGAAAAGTTTGCAACTTTGTTTTCATGACTATGGGACACCTGCAGCATTGATCACCGCTACCATGAATGTCCTATCTTCAAGAAAGAGTCGAAAACAGCTACGTGACAAGCAGAGCATGAAGCATTCTACCTCCTTTTCACAGTGGTACTCACTTACCAACCTTAGATGGAAGAAAGGCCAGTGATCCGACCATGGCTCTAAGCCATGACCTCTCGGTTCTGAGCCTGACACTGTATCGACCGAGTAACCCCGGTTCCGAATGTGAACCGAATGTTTTGGACTGTTATTTACCCCTTTGCCAAATAAAACGCAGCGGAAAACAGCTTACTTAAACACAAAGCAATATAATTTAAATACAATACAATTTAAATGCAACGCAATAGATCCGGCGATGGACCAATGCTAGCGTTTCAACCGTATGCTATGAACCTTCAAAAAGTAAAACGTAGTTGTCTGTGAAAAGGATGACCCTCTACAGCAGCTGATTCAAGTAGAGCCGTGATAGACATTTCATTGAAAACTTTTTATCTCATTTATAAACAGATAATCCAGATACCCGAAAACGGATAGTCGATGACTGTGTCTCTAAACGGAGTCGTAGAGCATGGTCGAAACAGCAGCACTAACGATGTGCACGCTTCTGAACATAAATCGCAGGTGGTTATGAAGGTTATTGAAATATTTTTATGCAATACATGTAAACTGATGAAAATTCGTCATATCGAATTAGGTCAGCTTGTGGTCATACAGACATGAAATAACCACTGGTCTTCCAAGAAGATGCTAATTAACTGAAAACTTTTTCTAACCAAACGAAGTCGAAAGATATTTCTTTGTAATCAAAAACATCATTTCCACACTGTGGATTGATCAGTATTTTTTTGTGACGGAATAATACAAGAACACGGTTATGACCCTACAGTTTCTTCGTGTATTCATGGCCATTCAGACGACGCTTAATTAAGCACGCAGAAAACAAGGCGAATCGAACATTTCTCATGATATCTATCCTCAAATGGTGATCTCAGGGTCCTAAAGAGTGTCCTACAATCGAACGTAATCTTCGACGTACCGAGAAACTAAACCAAATCTCACTGTGAACAAGGATAATTATAAGCTGAGTCTAAAGAATATTTATTTAAATTATTTTGAAGAGAAAAATAGCGGATAGTGAAAGTATCAGAGAAGGAATGAAACACTTGCTGACGAGGTACAGGGAAACCACTGTTTGCGGATGCCTAAGCAAGGTTTGCAGATTTCTATGCATGAAAGACATCACACCGAAATAACAGTATGCAGAGACATATGCCGGATAAAAATTCATCGTGTAGAGGGAATTACATTGGAGAAATCGACAACAAGCTGAAGGACCGCATCAACGAATATCTGGATCGGCTATTTTGAATATATGCAAAAAGATCTGAAGCTATGGAACATAGCAGACTAAAGAATCATGCCATACAACGAGATGTAAACAGTATCGTAGAGGCAAGGAAACTAACTGGCGAAAAAGAACGGTCTAGGAAGCTGTGACGGTAAAAAAGACAAGAACCAAGATTAACAGTCAGGAAAAAACATTCAAGATCAGTCAAGCATGGCTTCCGCCGCCACATAAATAGACTGCATTCTGCTTGATCTCACGTGTATCTCACGTTATAAACGATTTTCATATTATTGCAACCTTGCCTTTATACATAAAGCACTCAAAATTCATGAACAACCACGACCATACAAAGAGGTGGCTCGACACCTCCAAATTCAAGATCATTCCAGATCAAGCAAGTGATTTAACAGTGGTTGCGCACTCACTGAATCCGAACTAAATCGGATCTAAATAATTAAATGAAAACATGCATTTAAATAATAATAAAACTAATCGCTATACAACTTAATACAATACCACTGCCCAGATCTAACTACAGTATTCTTTTGAAAAACCCGAACTTATCAATTATTTGCATTCTAAATGTTTAGATATATCAGATAAGATAAATTTTCAGGGCAGTTTAGGCACTAAAGCGCATGGCTAGTCGTATTTTTACTGTCCAACACAAATTAATGAGAACCACTAAACAAGAAGGAAGCGAAGGAATATGTATTGCAATCCATGTAGTCACTTATCTTTAGATAACATCTTCAAAAAAACTTGACACCCGTCACTGATGAAACCAAATAGGTGGACACAAAGACAATATGGCACCCTTTAAGGAAGGATAATAAGTACCGCTATGAGAAGGGTTACTTGTCTTTAATTTTTATCCAAATTTAGATCTTTTATAAAATATGAAAGGTCAGCAAAGAGTAACTACTTACCTTAGACAGAAGTGACCGTCGTAGAAACAAGTTTCATTCATTTGTTTTCAAGGGCAGTGATTCTCTTCAGGACGCGAAAAAAAATGATGATAAACAAATTAGTTTGTTCGTTAAACAAAGAAAAACCGATGAACATTTTCCACAAAAAAACAACATAAACAGCGCTGTTAAACTTTAATTATTCAAAAAGAAAAGTACACTAACATTAATAAATGAAGGTATACGGTAAACTAGACAAGGAAGTTGGTTGTCTGAAAGATGACAGCCGCGTTGGCTTCATACAATTTACAGGGCAAGCACGCTGGCCATTTGCCATTGTCACTAGATCATCGACGAAAGGGAAATGCGAATCGTCCGTCAGTCACACCATCAGCGCTTAGAAATGTCATGTTCCTGAGTTTGCGCATGACATGTCGCGTCGCCAAGCCGCCTCCCAGACCCGCTGGAGACAACAGGTGGCAACAAAAAGATCATAAAACAACTTGTAGCCGCTGTCGGCTCGGAGAGTAGTAGTCAGCATAATAGGAGTTTATCATTCATTACTACACAATGGTTCGGTTACAGGAGGGCTTGCGGAAAATGACACTGAAAGTTCGTTTCATATTTGGTTCAGTCAGTTGTCCTCATCACCGCAGCCACTACTACAACTTGCATGTTTATTGATTTTATTTATAGACAGCCCTCGTTCCACCTGCTTTGGCGAACATTGATGGACGGCCCACCTCTGGTCAGCCTTGGTGCTGTGCTAAATAACAATATGAGAGGAAAATAAGAAAAACAGTAGTAACGCTTTTACGCTGTCTGTCTCCTAACTTCTGATAAGGCAGCAGAAGCTCTAGGACGAGGAATGAACGTTTTGATTCTAGTAGGCAAACGGCTTGCTTGACCCCTGTCTGCCGCAGATGCCACCTTTGGAGCAGAAACGCTGGCTTTCAATTTCGAATCCTACAAATATTACACCATTAGTTATAATCAACAATCATTTTTCTATTACCCAACCATCATCAAACATAGCACACCTAAAGACATTAATGTACAAACCAAATAATTCAGCGGGTCAGCGTTTAAACTTTACGGCAGGCCCAAGAACAAGAAAAATTACCTGCACGAAAACGAAAGGCAGCATAACACATACCTCGAGGGCAACGCCAAAAAAACATGACTCCGTGCTACCTTTGCCTGACATAGCATGGATCTTTGAATGAAGATGATTCAAGCTGTCTAAGCACATCAAAACAAAGAACTTAATGGAAAAATAAAAAAACGACCCACAAAACCTTGACACTACTAAAAATAGACAAATGGTTCTTTACTGCTCCGGGAGCATGTGAACAAAAATATTCAAATCAATCTGAAAGGCATGGAAAAAGAGTGACGATGAAATCGCCTTACAAATGTCATCCGTAGAAAACAATGGTAAAAGACAAATCGCCTTCACAGAAACAACGTCGCAGAAAAATAATAACAGGAAAAAGTAAAGTATGCAGTGAGTCCTACATACGTAACTATATGCTGCTTCATGAGCTAACTAGGTATAACGTACATAATCATAATTAACTTTTTCTAATCGATCTGGAGGTCTCCCTACGTGCCGTTCATTCTCCACTGCAACGCAACACAATATTTCTGCAAACAATTTTCGACATTTCTAGCAACTTGCAAAGTCGATTGCCATTTCACCTTTTTCAATCGAACAACGACATCGCCGACTGTTGACTGTGGTCTTCACCTTCCAATCTTCCAATGTATCATTTGCATTGAAAAGGAGGAGAGTTTGCTGGGGGCAACAAGGGATTGGTTTTTCTTTCGTCAGTCCAATCAGGTACTTTAAATTTTGGACGCTCCTTCCAAGAGTTCAGCTCAAAGTACAATTGGCAACATTCTGTGAAAGGTACTTCCAATTCCATCTGTTTATTCTCGTTCTGTATTAATCCAGAAGTCCTCTGTAAAATGTCACCTGTAGTACTTATAAGCTATGATGATCAGATCTGCAATGACTGGATCAAAGATTTTCAAGAACCTCGCTGCAGACGGCCTTTCACATGATACTAGATACTAACGTAGACAAGGGCGACGTGCAGGATGGCACTTGCCACTTGAAAAATCATGACTGCCACAGTTTGCTTTTCCGTACGTTATTTCGTCAAATTTTTCGTTCTATCTGGAACAAATTCAAAAAGATCTTTTGATGAAAACGAGACAGTTCTTCAACGACTCCGTCGTGCTGTTTCAAGCATCTTGGCAACAGGACAAAATGAATGATTCTATTATCATCCTCGACGCATTTTCGTCCGTTCGGTTGGATCGTCTTGCGAAGGCTGAAGCGTGACCTTTATTCGAAAATCGTGGTGCATCAGTTAAACAGTAAAATTTTCTTTCCAGTATGACAGGATTGACTGTCGCATTCTTCGCTGTTAGAAAACATTTATGCGCCTATACCGTCACTGCATGATTGACCATGTATATTTATCTCCAGACCGTAAGCATTCGAGGCTGGAAAAATTCAACCAACTATTATGCACTTTCTGGACTCTGGCTGTCAACGACAACTTGATCATCTTGGCAAAAGATTTTAATCACTACGAACAACCGTCACTTCTGAAGCCTAGTATTTCAAATATCATTCATGTCCATATGGGAGATACCACCGCATTTAATTATGCTTTCCGAACGAGCTAGATAAATTCATTTCTGTAGCAGAGCACCAGCTGGTTTATCAGAACACTGCGTTATTCAGATACTTCCAAAATATGGGTTCAATTTCAAGCATCTGGTATACTCGGGACCACAGAGCCATTACATGTCGAAATACACGCAATGAAAATGGCGGTGCTACAGCGGTTTCTCGGTTCTTATGTCTGGCCAGACCTTCTCAGCCATGCAGAAGGCATAAAGCCTCTGAACGCTGTGATCTCACGAATCACAGTCATGCTCAAAGACAGTTTCAACGCTTTATGTCCCAGGCAGGAGATTAAGTTAAGGAACGCATAATCACTTCAACCCAACTCCACGTTTCCGCCGCTACAAAGAACATCACTGCAAAATTGGTGATCGTCAGCTTTGCCGTGAATTTTCCATCAAAATTAAAAATGAAATCAGAGTTCTTATCCGACTATGCGTGAACCGCTGCTTTACAAATAAAGAACCGAAAAATATGTGGAGAAATATCAAAAGCCTCTGCAACGTGAACAGTCACAAGAAATCTTTTAGAACTGTTGAAAAACCTTAATGAGCTCAATAGGCATTTTTTACTACGAAATTGGATCTACTATCTGGACAAAATTCATCTTGCCATCGAAGACTGCTGAAACGACACTTCTGAAATTTACGACGGAAAAAATCTGCAGGTACGTGTCCCACCAACGTTCAAACTTTTCGCCTACCTATGATGGGTTCAGTACACTACTGCTCAAATTATGTTTAGCAGACCTGTGCGGAGTGTATTAAACACCCATTTGAGGCAAGCAGTGATCTCTAATGAGCGACGCCTTGCATCTATAACGCCAGTCCAAAAAACCAATCGACCAGATGTAGATCATCCAACAGCAGTGATATTTAGAAATGTTTAGAAAAGCTAATCTTGACCCTAATCGAACAGAATAGATCCGTGGCAGTTCACTTATAGAAAAGGAATGGGAAGAGACGATGTCATTACCTGCGTTACAAACAAAACCAGCCAACGCTTTGGTAGAGCAGATGCACAGGGAGGTCAGCCTTTCCCAGCCTTTCTTCAGCATTCAACTCTGTTCGCCGCGACATCCTACTGCGCAAGTTACAAAACTTTGGCGTCCACGAACTAATCAGTCGCCAGTTAACTGATTACTTCTCGCTATCGATGCCAGTTTGTTAAGCTGAATGATAGGAAATCCGATGCACTGGAAAACAACCTTGGTTTAGACCAAAACTCGGTTCTCTTACATCTGCTTTTCAACATGATCACCAACGATTGCACCGTCAATGTCCCATTCTGGCGTATTAAGCATGCTCACGACGCTGTCGGATTACGACAGTTCAGGTCAGCCAAGGATAGTAACTTCCTCTCATCCAACGAGCTGGAGCTCAACTTCAAAAGGCACGAATTGATATGTTCTATGCAAAATACTAAAAGCCAGGCATTGCTAGATCACACTGAACGTGTAGTAACCAATAAACATCCAAAAAAGTACCTAGGACTCACTCTATCCAACAACTTCCCATGACAGGAACACGCAAAAATCGTAGTGAGTCATTTTTATCAGGCAGCATTATATATTAAAAGATTGAAGAGCTTACACGTACAAAAACATGCCTTAGAAAAACTTGTCATCTACAGTATTTCACCCTATATATCTACAATGCTGCCATTATTTTGTAGGATTTGCCGATGCTTTGCCAGTCATTAAAAATGGTCTGCAGAATAAGCGACATCTTCCAATTTAATGATCTGACAAATAGACTGGCAGAGTCTAAAAGGACATATCGTGGAAGAATTGGAAAAAACATCCTTAGAAACAATCTAACTTCTCTAAATGTTTGTCATGAACTTTTCTTTACGCGATCTACGCATTTTAACATTTCGACGAAGATCGACTTCCTCAGGAAGATGATTATCTCATCGTCAGCCCGATCTTTCGAAGAGCCTCAAAGTGTCAATCAGAACCACTTGACAAAGCTCAGCCTTTCGTACTTTGTGATCCTACCTGTGTCTTGAACACAGACTACCAATCTTATAAATAAATGGTTATGCTACTGAAAACTACTACTACTTTTGTTATGCTGAAAAATGGGATTCATTGGTGATATTATTAAACCCCTTCCTCCTTATATAACAGTGACGTATATTGAAAAAGACATTTCAAAGACGTCTTTGTTTTTTTCTCGCTATTCGCGACATGCATCTTCCCATGATGCTATGCGTATTCTGCGGATATGAACAGCTCTCAGGAAACATAAGACGCTCGAAAACTTTCCGTTTCAAGCACAAAGGCAGTATCCCATACGAGAACATTTCCAAACATTTCCAAGCGTACCCCATGCCACTTTTTAATCTGCTGTTGATCTCACATATTCGATTTTTTGATTTCAATCTCGCAGAGATGAGATGTGACAGATACATGCTTCTGCATTTCTTCAAGAGTTTGTCCGTTGACTTCAACACCTCGGGCGGTCACATATTTTCAACATGATCTGACTGTTCTTCGTTTATCTTCCATTCCACATTCATACGGGTTTCGTTTAGTTCTTGGATTATTTTTCCTGAGTTCTTGTGGTACCCTTGAAAGGTTCAGGGGTATCATCAACAAACCACATGCGGCTTAAGCAGTGCCAATTTATATTTAACCCCCGACGTTAGATACAGACTCCCATGAAAACATCTTCTAGGGGTGCCGTGAATAATTTTGAAAATTTTGTGACGCTTCACGGTAGCACGTGCATTCTTGCAAATCAGTTACATCTTTTCTTGATTCCCTGGCTTCTCGAGGAATCCAGTACAGAATGAGTGCTTACTAAGTCGCGAGCGTTCTAGTAGTGGACGATTCACATGCAGAACAGAAGCGGACATTCGTTACTTGTCGGAATTACTTGTTGTACCACCTGACGACCATCAATCCTCGTAAATTCACTTCCAATACCTTCTTCCAATACAGAGTCCAGAAAATTTTTTCTCAGTGCCATTGTCAAAATCATATACATGATCAGGAACATGTAGTATCATCATCGAGCTGTAGTCCTTAAAATCCTATGCCTCGTTTTTTGTGAAGTAAAACTACGGATGCTGTAATTCACTCGTCTAGAATTTCTAGTTCTGTCAGACAACGTAGAAATATGCGCGCTAGAACCTCTGTCAATGCTTCACCTACTAATTCCACAAATTCAATTGTAACTCTGTCTTCGTCAGGAGGCGTTCCTCTGCGATTGTGTTATGACATTTCGCACTTCTCACAAGATATCTGGAATTTCGTCAGCTTCACTTGTGTCTTCAGGCTTCGCATCGTCACCGACCGTACTGCTGTTTTCATCTTTGTACTTTTTTCAACTGTACAACTTTTGAATGTTGGCCGTTAACTATTCCTGATCACCCAAAGAAAGGGACACTACATGCCCTTTAGAATATTTTTATGCAAATAGACTTAACTTGAAAAAGAAACAATATTTTAAATTACTTACGTTCGGCGGGGCAGCAGCTGGTGAGTTCGTACCCGTCAAGCTCACACATGAGGAACTCTGGACGCCCTTTGGAACCGATGACAAATTTGGCAAACTTTTCTGCAGTTTGTCTAAAGCACAAAATATTAATCACATTACAAGATGATCGCTATTTACTTTGCAGCGGCACATTTAAAGGTCCGTTGGAAAGGAGGGGCGTCGCCTTAGCGGCCGTTCCTTCGGCGATTTTGTCAGTCTTAAGAGCAGCTCTGGTGTCGTTGTCCGTCGGAACACACAATGTGGGAGGCAGTTCCCCGTTCGTATTTTCTTTCAAACCCCCTTTGCTGTTTTTTGGGATTGGCAATGTTCTATAATTTGGAGCCGAACGCTGAATGTGTAATTTACCTAAATTAAAACAGATTGATTAAAATAATAATTTTCCACATATGTTAATAGATATTATTTAAATTATGGAAAAAAGA
>UZAM01008445.1:14699-26447 GCA_900618415.1 Soboliphyme baturini | reverse complement strand
CTATTAATTGTGCTTGTGTAGACTAAAATGTAGACCTATGAACTGTGATTTGCTGCAAAGCTTAAAAATGCATTCAAAGTACTTGAATTTATTGCAGCGTGCTTTTTTCTCATTTTTATGCTGTGTGCGATTTTGATCTGTTCCCACTGACCATCATTTTCAAATTTTGGGGCATTTCTTGTCATAGTCAGAAATGTTTCAGAAGCATAAGGCGCTTAGAATTAGTGATTAAATTTGGTTCCAGAGCCCCTGTTAATCAAAGACTTTGTCGTTTCCGGATCTCTAAGAGCGACATGCCGACGCTGGATTATGGAAAGCGATTTCCACCAGGGTGAAGAATGACTTTCACCGCGTGACCAAAGGCATCAGCGTTTGTAATTCGTAACGAAATATTTTAGAAAGTGTCAAAAGCATCAATCACGTAGTCTGAGGTTATGAGTTTTTTTAAGAAATTTACTTTTGGCTCTTGGTCAGATATGTGACTGTTCGTTTACTTTCAGGGAATTCAATTTGTATGCTAACGTTCGACCTTGTAAAAGTATCGATGGTCTGAAAACTCTGTATGACAACGTTGACATCATTACCATACGTGAAAACACGGAAGGCGAATACTCTGGCATCGAACATATCGTATGATCATGAAAATGCAGTAGTTTAATATTTCTTTTAAATTTATTCATTATAAGATCGTGGACGGAGTGGTTCAGAGCATCAAGCTGATCACGGAGCAGGCGTCCAAGAGAGTTGCGAAGTTTGCGTTTGAGTTCGCTCATAATAACAACCGGAAAAAGGTTACCGCTGTTCACAAGGCGAACATTATGTACGTGACTAACTGTTGGCATTTCATTCCTAACTCTTTTTTTGTGCTAATATTTAAGTAAGAGTTGTTTGGAATAATCCCTTTAATTGAACTTTTACTTCGCATGCTAAACAATATTCTCAGAGGGGGAAAATACGCTCATAATATGCCCTTTTAATAAGCTTATTTCTTACTGTCGCTGTGATCTCCTATTTGAAGAAAAAATCGTTTTCCTACCCATTGCATTGATTCTATTTCCACTTTAAAATCTTCTAAGTTAGATCGGTCACTTTCAAGAAATCACTTAGCTCAAAAACCATATTCACCTGAGGTATATGAGTTCTAAACGGCATAATCATCTTTCTAAATTCTGCTAAGTTTTTTCTTCTGTTTCTTTGTCGCCGTTTTTATGGTAGAGGATCCAATGTGCTGAAATTGTTCTCACCCTTGTTTTCTGTTATGCAGTTTTCACGCGACTCTATTGCCTCTCTTAGATCGTCGATGGTATGTCATATTTATCTTTCGCCCCGTTTCTTGTCAGAGTTTCTTCTTTTTTAGCCGTGGCAAGCTACTGTTTCACACTCATTGAACTTTAGCCGCTTTGCCATGTTTGATCATTTATTGTGCATTTCACATCCAGTTCTTTGCTATTGAAGCCATTACGACTTGTAGCCCTTTCCTCAATCAAGTTATGTCCATTACCAAAAGCTGTATATTCGAGGATATTCACGCGTTGTCATTCTTTTATTGCAAATAAAGAAGGTTCGTACTTATTCCAATAAATTATTTATCAAATCTAATTTCAAACCGGTTCTTCGTTTCCCTCGAAACACACTGAAAACGCATGGTATATCGTAAGTACTACGGGCATTTTCAAAGGAAATTAATTGTCTGATGTCCAACTGTTTTTTATGCCGGTAAATTTTAGCAGTTCACCCCAAACAGATATCCTGATCAAATGTACAGTCATGTTAAACTTGTTCAGAGCAACGTTTTTCACGCCCTGTTTGTCTTTGATAGTCTTTCTTCTTTATTGATTGTACCCAGAATTCATGTATTTACAGCATTTTTTCACTGGCTCTAATGGTTAAAATGCAATTTTATATTATGTGATGTGTACATTGCTTTACAGCTCAATTTAGTTTTGTTATGCTAAAAACTGGGTTTCTTCAGTGATCTCGTTCAAGAAGCAGATTGTCATTCGTGATCAAAATCTCGGAATCTCTTAGCAAAATGGAATTTTTCCGAAATCCGATTCAAGCTGCAGATTGTAATACATTCATGGTCATTACCGATATCTGTAATGACATGTCGTGTATGTCCGTTTTTCAGCGGTTTGCGAAACTCTTAACGATTTGAAGTACTGAAGGAAAACCCTTAGTCCTATTTTACATGTTAATCTGAAAACAGGATAGTCATAGCTGTCAGTCACTGAGCGCGTTGGAACAGTCATTCATTCGATGAGAAAATCGATCGCATTTACCATACTCTGCATTGCACTAACGCCACGGATTTGCCTAAATTGATACATATCTTATCATCCAGGTTTCTGAGATTTATTTACTGACATGACTGGTTAGGTTTCATGAAAATCGTTATCAAATTGTCTTGATGACGTTACCGGTGTCGCTAACACAATGCGTCGATTTGAAGTGGAACGTTGCCATCGCTGTTTTGCATTTGCATATTCCAACAGTGTCAAGAAATTTTACTCAATCTCCCGTATGAACGAACAAGTGTACAACGTTCGATCACGAAATTTTTCAATCAGTCAGTTATTGGTCCAGCATCAAAAGGTAATTTATAATATTTGTTTGTTATCTGATTTATTTCCGTCCGTATCTAACGTTAAACGAAAGGTTCTGCCTAAGAAGTTTTTAAGTACTTCTTTAAGAAGTTTTTATTTTATCACTCCTAAATGGCGTCGTTGCTTTATCATAATTATCGATAAACTGCAAATTGTTTTAGGAGAATGTCAGACGGACTATTTTTGCGAATGTGCCGAAACGTTGCCGAAAACTATCCTGATATAATTTTTCAAGAGGCATACATGGACACGGTTTGTTTGAACGTAAGAAGATTCACCTTTTAATAAATTTTCTTCTAAGTTTTTTATGGAAGTGTAAAATTTATTAATAGACATTCGTTTAAGTTTATCGACAAAATAAAATTCATCTTAATTTCGAAAATGTGGAATGACTCCAACACCAGAATTTACGGCATAGTGCGCCGCACCTGGCTCCTAGTTGCGCTGATAGGGGTGGCATTTAAGCAACTATGGCTTCATGGTGTTTGAGCACCTGCAATGTCTGATGTATTTCGTATCATTCTGTCCTCCCGAAGCCACCTCTCTTTCATCGCGAACGATGTTTTAGGAGCTGGCACTTCATGCGCTCTTGCATAAACGCCGTACGTTGTTCGTGCTCTCGAGTGTGATAAATAACGGATGATCGTATTCTTGGAGAGATCATTTGTTGTTAGAGATAATCAGGCGTACGAACAACATATGTTAATTTTTATAATGTACTCTTTCTTCTGTAATGCTGAGGAATCTGTTCTTATTTCTGCGCACTTTTTCACTTGTGGTCATGAGTGCCGAATATTAAACTATAAGATAGTCCGACATACAGACAGAAATACGGCGGAAATGAGGGTCCTTCCAAGGATTAGATTCGACGGTTTGTTTTATTCCCATAAACTTCTCCAAATCATAAGATCACAATTGTGATGCCAGGAGGGAGAAGATGCTGCTTTTCCTTGGCAAAGCCGCGTTGCTGACGATGACATGGAGGTGATCACAACCATATTGCCCGATTATGTAGAATAGCTGGCATTGTCTTCTGGCCTTGGAAGTCAGACAACAGAATGTCCATTTTCTGAGACCAGGGCCACGAGAAAAGTCTTTTGCAGCACTTAGCCCACAACTCAAAAAGAAATGCAAACTTCATTAACCCTACTCTGACCATTTCACTCCCTTCTTCATTCGCTGCTCTTATATCCAGCTTCCCAACTGCGTCATATATGGCAAGGATAACCACACACTATTCTTATTTGTTTAATAAATGAAAGGATGTTTTATTTGGTTAGTAGGTTATACAGCACATTGAAATGTCAGAAAAGATTCAGTAATGAAACAGAAGTTTTCACTGTTTGCGCTGCCCTATTTGTGGTTGCCGTGAGACAAGCTTGAATGTGATTGCAGGTAAAAACGAAGCAAGGCTGAAACGCATTTTCGATTTCCCTCAATTGTTAGGTTCTCCCCGACCACGAAATCATCTGCAAATGTGTCGGCAACAGTAAAACACTGAGTTACCGATTTAATGTTACGATTTATTCACTGCCTTACTTAGATCCCTCTAGGAAAAAGTTTCCCTGACTGCAAAATTCAATCGAAAGGCCGGAAGTCACACTCGTTCTTATGGAGCATGATTTGTAAAGAAAAGCCTTTAAAAGAGGACTTCCGTTAGGAAATTTTGAACTAGAACCAAGGCGAATTTTCTTCCATACCTGGGTATGTTCTCCTAAAGATCAACTTACTACATCAGCTGATTTGATGATACAACAACAAATTTAGATCGTTCATCTGGTTGTGAGTAGGACCTTTGGTTGTTCAAGCGATTTACATTCTTTAGTGGTTGAAATTTCCTGCTACTACCGTTATAGGTCATACTGCGGCATTAAATATTTGAAGCCGTTTCCAGCTGGGTTACTTGAAACATAATCTGTCTAACTATTCTCATACGAAGTTCCAAACTGGAAATTGAAGATTCTTCGATATTTACGAACGCAAGAGCTTGCAGGCTTTCAGCACTGAAACGTCAGTGTACGTTATATTTCTAATCTGGTTATCCGTATGCCTCAGGTGTTAGATTTTCGCCACCGGAGAACTCAGAGCAATTGAAACGTTGAAAATGCGATGCTACAAATGGTTGTTGCCAAGAACTCCTTTGGATTTGTCCTTCCAGGTTGCCCTTAGACTTCCCTTCTTTCGATCTCTGTTGCGGCGGATGGTCTTCCAGGATACTTTTTTTGCCGTTTGGACATTCTGATTCAGCACTTAGCTTAACATTCCTGGTGAATCCGCTTTCGCTTTGGCCATTGCACTTGCTGCGTCCTTACACATTTCTACGTATCGCATTCTAGTTCAGTGCTCGTAGCTGCCAAGTCACCTTTTGAATGCAGCTTTCTTCTTGGTAACAGCAAAAGTTGAACTTCAAGAAGTTCCACCAGTAAGTTTGCTTCTGACCTCCAGGATGTGACTAAAAGCATTTTATTTCGAATTGCTTCAAACTGTCTAACAATTTTGCAAGTTTTGCTCTCTATCCACTGAAAAAATGTTTCTAAATTTATTCTCCGGTTGCTTCAATCATCAGATTGTCGCATGGTACTCTATTTCTCACAGCGTAGCGTGCCAACAAGGTGGTGATTGATTGACAGCTCTGCGTCTCTCGTAATATGAACATCGATGCAGAGTGTCTTAGAGCAGACAATACGATTATCAAGTCTATGATCGATTTCTGTGCACAAGTTTCTCTGTACCAGGTATGCTGATGCACCCTTCCATCGATGCTCGATGTTCATAATGGACAGTACGTTGTGTGCACAAAATCCGAAAAACGTTCTGCCGTTGTTATTAAGGACGCCAGGGTTGTTCTTTCCAATCACTCCTTTCCACTTTTCAGTGTCTGCTCCGACATGCACATTAAAGTCGCTCATATGAATGACAGACTCCGTAGTCGGCACTTCGTACAGAGCATTCTTCACTTAACCAAGGAAGGACTCATATTCTCCCTCAGAATTGGGCGCATGGACCTGTAAAATGACCAGAGTTTTCGCCCCTGCTGCAACCCATATTAGGGGATTGACATTTTTCCGCTGACAGGCTTGCATTCAATGGCTCTGCCAGCCAAGTTGAGTTTAACCTGAAGAACGAAACCGGTCTAATATCGAGTCGTCGAATTGACACTTGAATAGAAAAGATTCCTCTCACAAAGGCTCAGAATTCGAGAACTCTGGCGTTTTGTCCATGAGAGTCTTATTATGTCCAGCTGGTACTTTCTTGCCTCATCAGTTGGCTTGTGCTTTTCCAGTCTGAATGAAGGTATGTTTGAGTTTCTTACTGTGAGCTGCCACTGTCTTTGTGGTTCCCGTAAAACCATATCTGACTCGCTATAGTGTCATCGAACTATCTGCTCGTACACTCGGGTGGGGACTCCGGCGCTGACTGCTATCATCATCATTGACGCTTAGTTCTTTGGCTACCTTCGCCCTGACGCTAATCGTCCAACTGCCAGGATGCGCGAAACAGGTTTTATCGGCTACTTTTCGCACTCTGTTTTAGTTCCCTAATTGCCTGCACAGCCCCTGGTAACATGCGTGTCAAGTGAGCCGGTATAACGTTCGACGGTGTCAGTACTATGAGAGGGACGTAGCTAGGTTTTATGAACGAGCAAGGATGTGACTTCGGAACGACGACGGTTAAGTTCTTGATTTATTTGCGGTGACTTTTTTAGCTGTTAGATTTTTTTCGGACTAGTATTTTGATGCACTGGTCTTTAATACCATTAACTAGACGGGGGTCAAAACACGTTAGTTGATTTTATGGAATTGATGCTTGAATTAATTGAAATTGCCTTTTTTTTGACTGTTCCGTCGATTACGCGATTCACGGCCATGTTACTATGGGAGCTTCCATTGACTCTGAGCCTCTAACCATTAGCATATCCACCTCACGGGTCTGCTGTCATGAAGGTTTTTTTTCTATAGATAATTTGAGGATTTATCGTGTATGAAGTCCGTTACATACCTCTGTCGAAATTTATATCTTTATTCAGAAGTAAAGAGGGCTTAACGTACAACTCACTACATTCTCTACTAACATTAGTCACAATCCAGTAAAGAAGTCTCAGAATTCTCTATCCATGATGCTGGATTGACCCATTTATACTGCTTCTTTGATTGCCAGCGCCATTCAACACACGTACCAGCATATGCCTCTTTCAAGGCTGACATGTGCAATTCAGCTAGCGGTGACTTATCGACATCACATGCCCACACGCTGTCCTTCCATGGTCGAGCTCTGCCATTCAGTCGGTGATGATGTGCTGGTTACTGTCATGAACGACGAATTGTCATGAAAGGGTGTTCATTAACCGAGAGCATCATTTGTATGGCAGTGCGCTTTGGTTTTTCTACAGTACTATAAGAGTAGTGTAAAAATTATAAATGAATAAGCGTAACTCGGTTCTTTTTTTCCAGATGGTTCAGGATCCATCCCATTACGATGTTTTGGTTATGCCTAACCTTTATGGTGACATTCTTAGGTAAAACTTTTTTGTCACTCTTTTTTTTATTTATTTTTTGAAGTGATCTTTGCGCTGGTTTGGTTGGCGGTCTCGGTGTCACGCCAAGTGCTAATATCGGCGAATCCGCAGCCATTTTTGAATCGGTAAATCACAGTTTATTCTTAATCTTATTTGCTTATGAAGGACGAACCACTGTCCCTATTAATTCCTAAAGAGAGTACAATGAAATACTTCCGTCATGCCCTTTATCATCTAATCGAAGAATGAAGACTTTTTAACAGCATGCTGGATGAATGACATAAATAAATGAAGACGAAATTACAAAGCCAACATATGGGAAATTACGCATGAAAACATCCCACCTTGTGTATCCGTGTCGTCACATCTCTTTCCCTGAACCGAGTGTGGTATTTGTTATTTGTACTCTGATTTATAAATATTAATTGTGTCGTTCATTCAGGTTCATGGAAGTGCGCCAGACATCGCTGGACAGGATAAAGCCAATCCAACGGCGCTGCTGCTCTCTGCCGTCATGATGTTGCGATACATGTCACTGGAAGAGTTCGCAAACAAGATCGAAGCGTCTTGTTTAGGAACCATCAAGGATGCTAAAAAGATTACTCCTGATCTAGGAGGCAACGCTTCCTGTTCTGCTTTCACTGAAGAAATATGCGCCAGAATCAGGAACTCTTAAGGAACACTCCTCTAGTTTTAATGTTGTTGACTGAATGGACGAATGTAGCATTAACCATGTTTGAGGTACTATATTTTTATTCAGGCAGAATTTTTTATTTCTCTTTTAAAACGCATTTAATATAGGTGGATCTAAACTTTTTTATTTTTCAGTTTTGAATGTTTTCACTTATTTGCAGTTAACAAGGCCTCATCAGTTTCTCAGTAACGTACTGTGGCTCTTCTCTAAGTTTATGTTTCTCTGTGTGCTGTTCGAACTGAATTTTTGTGCATTTGTTAAATTGTTATTATGTAATTGTTGAAATATAAGTTCTTTTTTATTGGGGATTCTATTGTTTTCTTCTAATGAAAAAAACAATTAACTAAAAGATCTTTAAAGGTTTGATCTCCCAATTTAACCGAGGGAGCTTGCGTGATTGGTTACCATTTTTTCTAGATGCATGTTCTTTTTTACGCGCTCTCTGTTTGATGCTGGTCATTCTAGCTGTTCTATCTTGAGATAAAGCATCACTCGACTCGATTAATCAAATAAGACAGAAAACTGTTAGATCAAAGCAACTGAATCTAGATTAATTTCTGTGTAAAATACTTCAAGTGCGACATTCAATCTGCTGCAAGCTACTGACAAGGTTTTGGAACATGATGGTTATTTACATGTTCTGTCGGTCGTATTTTTACGTCATTATTATTAGTTGGCTTTGTTTCTGTTCAATTAATAGGACATATTCAGTGATCGTCGATCAGGAATATCAGCAAAATCGCGTGAAATTCAGATCATGCGAAGAAATGGATTAGAGCAGAAATGCGCAGAAACGCAAAACTTCGCAAAGAAGTGGAAATTAGTATAACAGTGCAGCGTGAGAATAGAATCCATCAGGAATTTTTATTTTCTCGAATTGTGGCGTTTGTAAATTTTTCCACCAGATATGATATCAAAGCCCAATCTGAATATCATGTCTGACTTGTTCAAAATTTCTTCGTCACTGCAGTAGCAACTTTGAAGTACTGATGCGATATTATAATGTGTCCTGCACATGTGCTGTTTTCTTGCTTTCAGATACTGATAAATGTGACTTGATTGACAAAGTGTTCGACGGTGTGCTGATGGTATCTTGTCGCTTTCCTTCTGGAATGAAACCTTCATTTTTATTAGATCAGCAGTTTTTCAGAGAAAGAACAATGTTGAATACTAGAGGTGAAAGCATATCTCCATAGAAAACTCCACAGTTAATGAATTGTTCAGAGACCTTCATTTAACTGACATGGTTTTTGCTTAGACCTCTTCCGAAATAGAAACAATGCTCAGGTATTTCATAGCATTTCAAGATTTTCCTATCGTCAGACGGTGTAGTGAATTAAATGCAGCCTTAAAGTCGAAGAAAGTGGCAAACCAAGGCAGTTGGAATTGTCGGCATTGTTCAGTGGTCCTACGTAGAGTAAAAATTTGATCTGACAAAAGTATACTGAAGACTTACTTAATTTTTGCTCCATGAACCGAATGTGCCTCCGCTTTTCCGCTATAATCAATGTGAAATTTTTTTTGGAAGCTTGGCTTAGCTTATTCTCTAGGATCTTTGCACAACGTACAGCTTTACATGTACTGCTGTAGTCCAAAAATAGGCAACGTCAAAATGATTGGTATATATACATGTAAAGCGTTCTACGGCGTCACTTAAGCTTTTATATTCTCTCAGTGGGAACTGGTACTGCTCAGGTTTTATAGCTGCTAGCTTCCTGAGTCGTGATTGCAATAAAGTTTCTATTGCACTTAAAAAAGGACTAACGTTAAGGTCATTAGAATGAAATCTTTTGCGACGATAAACGTGTTTTCGTTTCACACTTTGTTCGCTGTTCATGGCGCGGTTCAACTCCATGTCGATTTTGTCGCGCCGGGCGCTCTTTACTACGCCCGTGTGATTAGTTATTTAACTACAGGAAAATTCAAACAGTTATTCTAAGAAATATCACATTCAGAAGCGAAACAACTGGAAGAGAAGCTACGAAGTTGATTGCTGAAACGTCCATACGTTGAACGGTGAGGTTTCATAGGGACGAGAACGATCGCTGACACGTGGTACGAGTTGAAACCAAGTGAATTTTTGGGGATTGCGTACCTCTGAACTTAAACTTACTTTTTCACTCCTAATAAAATCAATTTGTACATGTGGAATAATTTACACAGGATAAACGCTCATTTATGGGGAATAGTTTTCGCGGAGTGATATGAGATCAGTGGATACAGTTTCGGCGCAGAAACTGTGACTGAAATCATCGATAAAGACGATTCCGCAGGGGCGTGAAGTCCAGATGCGGATCTTCAATGATTCCGCGGAATGTGGATTAGTGGGAATTTATAGATGCTGCACTTAGCAGCAATTGCCAGACTGAGCTGCGATTAGAAACAATGAAAAATGAATGGGTGACGATCTTTCCTGATTTTCAAGTATAATGACGTTGCCTAGGTAAGATGCTGCATGAACCGATTGGTGTGCAATGTCGAGAACAAGTCGAACGAGACGTAAGTTCATTCAATAGTAAATCTAATGGCTTCAGTGCACGTGCATGGATGGTGAGGAAAGTTTGCAGCAACATCTACAACCGAGCTGAAAGTTGCGAAATCACTTTCTGTGGAATCACGGTGCCGTGGCAAACGATGTAATGACAGGGTCATAACGAACTATCCCGCCCCCTAAATCAGGCTACTTTGTATAGCCCTTTGGCAGTAGTGAAAAGCAACGATAAGATTAGAAGTGTCTGAGCAGTGGTCGGTTTGAAAGGAGTGGGTAACAGCCTGGATGTTAACGGAAAGAACAGAATCGTGGAGAAATATTTCAACAGTAAATGAATTTTCATGGAGACATGCAACGGTGAAAATAATTAAACAAATATTAAAACAACCGAAAAACAATCTACAGTGATGATATAAAAGTTTTAATTAAAATGTAGTTTACACTTTGTTCCTATGTCTTAATCAGCTATCAAGTGGTTCAAAGCGAGTTGCAGCCAAAAGCAGCATGCATCGTTCGTTCATTTTTACCGACGCGTCTCCTAAGGAACAGAATAAGCTGCTATCCCACACATGAACAGAAAATGATATTTACAAATGTTAGTCAATGAAAAGCACTGCATAATGCACACAAGGAGATGGTGTTTTGTCAGACGTAGTCAGAACTACCACAGCTCTCACTGTTGCTTGTTAGGCTCGATTAAGCACTTAACTGTAAAAAGATAACCGACTTCATTAATAATGTATCCGCCACAGAACGGAAATTTGTCTTTTCTGGATAATCTAAACAATCGCTGCTAAAATCTTCCATACGCAGAAAGCCGTCGTCGTCACCGCTTCGCAACCAGGTTTTCTGCAATAGAATGAAACAGGTGTTGCTGAAAAGCGACATCGACGAATTGTGCAGGCAAGATGGCTCAGCAGTTGTTGGAAGTGACAACCGCCAAACAGGTATTTCGCACATGTGCAACTTAATGTGCACGGGATTGACATTCTCTTACGAAAGCGCTGTGACAATCTATCGTACCCCCCAACCAAACAATACCAGTCAGCCAGCAACAATCAATATCAGACTCTGTCATCATAGCCGTGTATTTTGCATGCATTACCACGATCACACAGAAAATCCATGCTATCCGTAATCTTCGTAGGGCAGCCACCCTGGTAGCCTTTTTTCAACTGGTTGCAATGAAGCACAGTGACGAGAATTGCTTGTTCAGTGAAATTAGTAGTTAATAGGTGAAAATTCTTGTCGCGCGGTTGGTTCGACACAACAATCTAACGAGCAAAGCGACTTACAAACCCACTGTAACCTGACATGAGGACATCACAGCCACTGGACATTTAACAATACATCCTCACTGGATAGCACTTTTCACTTTGCACTTCGGAATTTACTTAGCTGCCCTGAATTGCTATAGCATACGCGGTAGAATGGCGTTGCC
>UZAM01008437.1:14509-26120 GCA_900618415.1 Soboliphyme baturini | reverse complement strand
TTGTCTCGAACCTGAAGCGAGCATTGGATCCACGCTACTACTTCAATGGCCCATTAAGTTGGAAATTGAATCGTTATGGTTGCATAGAATGTCTTCTGTTGATATGGTACCCTGCCCCAAGTGTTCTTCCATTTGCTGATCTTCTGTAGACGATGAGATGCTCACTGTTAACCTCTGACAGCTACTCCTCTTTTGGTCTAACTTCGCTGAGTCCTTCAATGTCTCACTTGATTTTAGTAAGTTCTAATTCCGGCTCTTGAAGCCTTGCTTTACCTAGAGGTTATCTGCAGTTATATGTTTTCAGGGTTATTAAACCGTAGCTCTTTGATATTTAACCTGAGAATTCTTAGCATTTTTAGCCTGCATACGTGATCAGCTGCTGCGGGAAATGAGGTCTGTGGTTTCAGTTGTGATTTCATGTTAGACGATTTGGCCTAACTGCTCACTTTGCCAGATATATTTCTCAACGTATTACGGCACGGTTCAACCATCAAAATCTAGAGGCCCAGTTGTATATCATGTTGTCACACCCTAACGCGTTGTTGTTTCATGTCATCGTCATCCGAGGTATCAAGCTCTACTACAGCATAGCTAGATTATAATGATGTCTAGCGCTTTTGGCTTCTCAGAATGGTTTAGGCGATGTTGTTTGCTGCGGCCACAGTCATATTTTTTGTCGCTTTTAAGTCCGCCTATGCACTTGTTTTGCCATGTGGTGTTGGCTTCCAGCTTCGATCTCCTTCCCTCAACGTTGAGGTAATGGAAGTAGAACTTTGGTGGACTTCTCAAATTATTATGTCGTAATGTATCTACTTTAACTTCTGTTTTGCCTTAAGAAGATTTTAGACTTAGTGTAATTAATATTTTCTGGTCAAGATCAAGGCTAAGTTCTTGTCCGATTTACGATGGATCCTTGATTTTCTAGTCTTTGAAGTGAAGAGAAAGCCTTATTAGTAACGGTTATGTTGAAATCTTTCTAAAAACAGTCATCAAATCATCCTCTGATCATTTGATGGTTGCACTTTACTTGGGGTCATAACGGCTGTATTATTATTGACTATGAGAAGATTCTCCTTTTTCTTAAGCAGTGCATTGTTTAGTTGTATTTACATGTAGTAGTTGTAGTTGTTTGGTTAAGTGTTTTTTTTTACATTTCGAGTACGCTTTTAGAATATGTTTATCCAGGTACATTGGGGATGGTGAAGTAAGCGAACCGTAATATTGTTAGATGGATCCGATAATGATATATTTTGTTCGTTCTGTTTATATGTAAGAGATGGTAGTTGCTCTTTCCCAGTTTGTTTCTCAATGGAAGAAAAGGGCTGTCCATGTTATGATGACTTATATTCGCTGTATAATCTGGTGCAGGCCTCGTACTGCTAGAGATGCGTAGAAGTTGTGCCGGATCTAACGATGCCGTAATAATCATCCTTAATGTATTAGCTATTTGATTTTCCGCTGTTGTAGAAAACGTTTCCTCGAAGGAAAGACGAGAAGATCGCGAATATTAGCAAGTTTCGTGTCGACTTGCGTCTGCTAGCTGAACTAATCTTATGCGGTGTGCTTCCTGAGAAGGAGGCGCTGTCGGTGCTTGGCGCGGCACTCAACTACCTTGTGCAGACGGACAAGGAGGAGCACATCAATTTGGCCATCATCAACACGTTCTGCAAGTATTGCGGCGACGACTTCGCCGCACTGGCGTTGCATCGTAAGCGGCGTGCCGCGGCTTCATCGACCGGCGGTCCCACAAGCGTTACCAACAACACCACCGCCATTGCAGCACCGATCATAAATGTGGACCACCAGAAGAAGGTGTACAATCTGCTGTGCGACTACTTCCAGTCATTGCAGCGACACGTTCAACGCAGTCAGCGCGAGCTACAAAAGATGGAGCGCCAAAATAGGTGGCAGTACGAGAATAAGGGTGAAGTGCACCCGGACGCCGTGCAGCGTCTGGACGAGGCGAAAGCCAACTTCGACAAGCTGTTCGCAAACGCTAATATGTTCGCTGAGTTGCTGAGCAAGGAACGCTTCCAAATGGTCGTTGGGGACCCAACAGATGGCACAGGCGATGCGACCGGTTCAAGTGGCGACTTCCGCAGCGTCGTCGTGCAAACAGGCGTCGCGTCGCAGACGGCGACCGGCGATAACTCTGTCGCTGAGTCCGTCTGGGAGGATGAAGACACACGTATGTTCTACGAAACGTTGCCTGAGCTTCGAGCCATGCTACCGTCGATCCTGTTCAAAGATGTCGAGGGTGCTTCCACCGCTGCCGTAGCAGCAGCTGCCGATGTATCATCATTAGTCGAAGATGAGGTGATTACAGAATCGGACGAAGTCAGCGCCGTCACCTCTGATGTCGATATGAAGGAACTCGGTCCAGAAGACGAGAAGTTGGACAAAATTGCTCCGACGGAAAGTAATCGATTTTCGTCTTTGATAGGAATTAAACAGTTCACAGTAGTACGTCGAAAAATAAATTTCTGGTCTATTAATGAGTGATCTTTTATCGCCATGAAATTAATAATGACGTTCGTTACTTGTTACTGTCATGCAGACAGCGCGATGCCATTGTCACGATCGAATATTCTATCCAAACCGTTTTATTTCAGAACCGCTGGTTATTTTCGGATCTGTGACTGCTCCATTAATTGAAGTCTGCCTATATCAATTGTTTCTTTCAGCCTATCATATGAAATTTCTGTGTGAAATTATCTCTGAACACACTATCGAGCTTCTATTGTCAAACTTGTGACTTATTTATTAACTTGTGACATATTTTACATGTATGTCCATTTTTTTCTTGATTGAATTTGGCTCTGTCTGAATTCATTACCTGACTGCAGTTCATCGATGAATTCAGACTTGGAAATGTGACATCTCACGATTCGAATGTGGAAGCCACTTGATGGACTTCATACGATGAATGTGAAATGATTTGAAATTATAGTAGTAATGTAGTGCAGTCGGAATAATACTGTATTAATTCGATGTTGTCAATAACCGTGACTTAATTGAAGCAGGTGTTTCAGGTGACAACGATGACCAGAACTTGGTCATGTCGGGTGGTGAAGATGGAGACGAAGCTAAACTGTCAGAGCCACCGGAAGCAGAAGACGAAGTGGAGGGCGACAAGTGTTCAGGTAGCACCCTACGGCAGATGATGGAGACGTTCGTGTCTCAGTTGCCGAATCTGATCAACCGCGACATGATCGATCAGGCAGCGATCGACTTCGTCACCAACCTGAATACAAAGACGAACCGTAAGCGCCTGGTGAAAGCGATGTTCAACGTGCACCGCACCAGACTCGACCTTCTGCCATTCTATAGCCGTCTGGTGGCGACGTTGAACCCGGTGATGCCGGACGTCGGTATCGAGCTGTGTAAAATGCTTATTGCCAACTTTCGTCACCAGGTACGCAAGAAAGACCAAATCCTGATAGAGACGAAGGTGAAGATCGTCAGGTTCATTGGCGAGTTGGTCAAGTTTCGTATCTTCCCGAAATCAGAGGCGCTGCACTGCCTGAAGATCCTACTGTTCGACCTGCGTCACCATAATATAGACATGGCATGCAATCTACTGGACAGCTGCGGCTACTTTCTGTACCATTCACCAGATAGTTACCAAAAAACCAAGGTGCTTCTGGAACAGATGATGCGCAAGCGCCAGGCGGCCCTGCACCTCGACCAACGCTACCAGCTTATGATCAACAACGCCTACTATACGTGCAACCCGCCGACTGCCGGTTCAGCCGGCCTTACGCCCAAGGTAAGGTGGTGCGTTGTCATAACGCCCAATTCAGTTAACTTGACAACGTTTCAGATCGAGCGCACCTCGATGCAAGAGTACATTCGCAAGTTGGTGTTCGTCGATCTGTCGAAGATCACCGTCGAGCGTGTACTCGTCCAGATCCGTAAGCTGGACTGGGACGACCCGGCGGTGGTGCGTTATGCGGTGCACTGCCTGTCGCAACCGTGGAACGTCAAGTACAACTGCATCCAGTGGCTAGCCAGTCTCCTTGCCGGCATCATGTACTATTACGACAAAGTCGGATACCAGGTAACTGCTAGCTCGCTTCGTTGTCTTTCGTCAATCGCAGCAACGAAGTGATTGTGCGGTTAATAATTTAGCTTAATTTATTAATTTCATCTTTCGAATGTAATAAATCGTTATTTCTTCTTCACGAATACTGTATGTAACCTTTTTTTGCTCATAATTACACTATCTGTTCCTGAAATTATCAAAATTATCCGTCGTGCTACTATTGCCTCTGAAAAATGACTGGTTTATTTCTGTTTGCATCGTTATCTTGTGTCGCTTTCATAAAAATACAACACTGTCTTCATTAGTGCTGTGTCTTTTATGCCGTTCATTTTCTTTCACCTATTTTCCTTATTCTTTCTTCGTTTCACTGCTTTAATCGCTTACGTGCTTATCCTTTTTATCCGATGGTGATATCTCAATTACATATTATTAATTTATGCTGTAGAAGGAACACGGTCGTGGGTTCTGAAAGCTGCACGTACTAAATATATTTACCAGGCTTCTAATTATTTCGTAATTTATTATTATTAAGAGCCAGTTTAAGTCTTGTCGAACCATCACTTCTGTTTATTATTACTGTGATGATGCTAAGAACTTAACGATCGGAGTCTGTGTTGTTTCGTTTCTTCTTTTGATACTTTACTCGTTTGTTATGGCAGCTCAGAACATGACTAAGCCCTCTGCCGTACCTGCTTCCTCTTCAACATATGCTCAGAGCTTCTTGTACCAAGTTAGCCATCTGTTATTCTGAAAGCCTCAGGTATTTTTCTGATCGCCAGCTCTTTTACTTGCAGTGTCGGCTCCTGCTGCTGTTTTGCTCTCTCAAGAAGCTCAAAACGATCGTCGATCTTGGTTTGCCAATTATGCAATCTGCTGCTTGAGTTCGGCATCAGCCACAAGTCCCCTATAATCGAAAACGTTCTCCGGCCACGTATTCCTCCACATACCATTTCGTAGTAGCCTATTCTACATCCATGATTCCCGATATTGTCTATCGCCTGCTTGGTAATGCAGCTCATAAAGAAGCCCCGAACTGATGGTTTGCCTTCGTAGTCTGTCTCGATGATCAACTGCCACATGGTCTGCCGAACGTCAGTTGTCTAAAGCGTCGATGTCACTTCTTTGCCAAGCGGCTGCGAGGTCATTGCATAAATCAGAACATTTCGGAATGCAGATTCAGCGATACACTGAATGCCATTAGCCTCTTATTCAAGTTTGGCAGCATTTCAGATGTGTTGCATGGGGCACGGAGTGTCGTGTGTCTTGTTTTGAACTTTTTATTCCTTACGATGTTTTCGATAGAAAATATATGCTGGACTACCGGCGCACCGTTACGCCAGACTGTTGGCAAGGTCAATGATTATGCACGATGTTGAACGAGGCTCGCTCTCCATTTAATGTAAATGTCTTAATGCCTCCATTTAGTTTCCGACCAGCAGATATGGCCAACATAATTGCTTTATGAGTTTTTTATGTTTCACAGCTGAATCTGTGGCATGTATTCTTGTCTGTTCTAAGGCGTTATTTTTCTGCTGCATAATTTTATGTACATTATCGCAATCGATGACAAAGACATTGTAACTCGTATAAACTTTTCGACTGCTTATTATGTTGTACTAAACACCGCTGATTCAAAGAAGTAGCGTACTTTATAATGAAATATTTAAGTGTAAAAATGACCTGTTACGACCGATCCACCAACTTAGTCAATATTCTTAGACAAATTGAAGTACAAATAGATGCAGAATTTTGTTTGTTTTGTAGCAGTTTGTTATTTTCATTTATACCCAACTTTAGATCCAGTTAAAACTAAATAATATTTTAGGTCGTCGACAATATTTTGGAAGAGATCCGAATCGGCATGGAAGTGAATCACCACAAACTGAATCAAAGGCGCATATGCTGTATGAAATATCTCGGCGAGATGTACAACTACAGAGTTGTCGATTCTGCGATAATATTCAACGTTCTGTATTCGCTGGTTACTTTCGGCGTGGTAGGTGAACCGAAAGCAAGCAGTCCGATCGACCCGCCTGAGCATCTCTTGAGAATTCGTCTAGCGTGCATTGTGCTGGACACCTGCGGCGCGTATTTTGACCGCGGGACGAGCAGAAAGAAGTTGGACTGTTATTTGTTGTATTTGCAACGTTACTGGCTGATGAAGAAAAGTAGCGAGTTTTGGAGCTCCGCTGAACACCCATTTCCTGCCGAGGTCGACTATGTGTTTTTGGAAACGATCGAGCACTTGCGCCATAATTTCAAGCCGGCCGAAAGTTTCGAAGAGGCATCTAAGAAAGTGAAGGACCTAGAAGCGGAGTACAAAAGCAAGGTCGAGTCGGCCCTGAAATTTGTGCAGCCGATCGAACATGAGGTTGGCGAGTGTATGCCTGCAGATGACGAGGAAGGCGAGTTCGCTGGGCCCCGCCGGCTGGAGGACGCGGATGAAGAAGGAGGCTTTAACGGCGGCACGACCGGAAGCCAAGACGGTGCCAGTCAGGGTAGCCGCGAACCGCGCAGCTTAAGTCAGAAGGACGCATGGCCGGTGAGGCTGCCGAACGACGATGAAGAGGACACCGGTCTAACGGTGCACTGGAAAAACGCCGAGACCAACCGTACACTGGAGGACGAAGACTTCATGAAGGAGTTCGATACGATGATGGCTGAGATGATGCAGCAGCGAGCCAGCGACCAGTTGAAGGTACCCCAGGTCGAATTCACTGTTCCAACCAATGTCAGGGCAAAAGCGAACGTGAAGACGAAATTTGGTACGTTTCAGTTTCTGACGAAATTGTTATTTATATTTGATCTCGCCTGTCTTGGAAAGTTAATACTGACACAAGCAAGGTATTGTACGACCTTGGCAGTAGAAGAGCGATAGAGCGTATTTTTTAACTGTGACAACCTCCGCTCCTGCAGTGGTTCGCTACCTGAGCCACGGAGATGACGGCTCAGTCACTTTTTGCCTTAAGAAATCTGCCTAGAAAACCGAGGAAACACTGTGACCGCAAACAAGACTTTAAAACACGGATTTGAGCCAACCGCCGATATTAACTGCAGAAGAAACGTAATTATATCATGACTGTTTCTTCTTTCCCTCTGGACTTGATATGACGCTTGCGAAGCCAGCTTTTCGGTGTCGTAATTGACCGTTTATATTCGATGCGCATTAAGTAATTGACAGTTCGTTCGTGAACTGACTAGAGTAAGATGGATGAGATGACGGATGATGTCTGCCGCGCTACTCCATTCATACTTGATATACTCGGGATCATCGCAGGGAGCATCACTGAGGAAATGCTTCGCCTGCAAGATGGGTAGAGAGGGGGAACAAATTGATCGTCATGCCATTGCACTAGCTATGGTAGCATAGAGCATGGCATCTCATTTTCGGGATTCGCATAACACATGGCACCTGCTTGTGTTCGATCACCATATCGTCGTAGCCGAACATCGTGTATAACCAGCTCTCATAGCGAAGTTGCTTGAAGAACTTTGGTTGAAGCACTTCCTGCTTCTTGATGTTGACGTTTTATATCGCGACTAAGTAGGGCCAACTAACCGTGGAGAACTGGTTTTTCAGTGTCTTCCATGGTGCAGTGAAGTTTCATTATATGGATACATGATAGTCAATTATTCAAAAACTGATGCTGGTTTTTTGATCGTTTCATTTCACTTAAGAGGACGAAGAGGTCAAGGACGAGGGCGTTCAGAGCCCGACTGAAAACAACGACACTGTCAATTTTTACCTCATGACCAAGGGTAAAGGCAGCAAACTGACGCTGAAAACTTTAAAGGTAATTTTATGCAAGTGTTTTTGTCTCCACCGTTGTTTCATTGCTTGGTTGGTGAATGGATTTTAGATTCCCGTTAGTTCAGACTTCGCATTAGCTCTTAAGGACAGAGAGGAAGCTGAACTTCGCGAAAAGGAAAAGATGAAGCAGTTAACTTTGGACATGAGCCGTCGCATGGAAGAAGAAGAGATTGCCGGTACGTTACTATTTATTTGATTCTAATTTTTTGTTGTTTGCACTGGCTTCTATTGAGCCCCAAATATAACGCAGCAAATGGTGAGAAGCCTACCATTTCAGCACGGTACTTGGGTAGTCAAGATCGCTGACAGAAGCATCACATGTTGTTCGTTTTGGTACGCTTGAATATTTCAAATAACCCATGACCCCTCAATGATTAGCCTTCATGACGTATTACACAACGTGTATTACAGTACGTTGTGAAATTGATATTTTCAGTGAACATGCGGTATTTGACATAAGCTGGTGTACGAACAACTGACACTGTTTAGGCGATAGCATATGAGGAGTACCACCTCCTAAGACATAGTTCGTAATGAGCGCCAGGTGGCAAAATGATGTGAGCTTGCGGTGCACAGGGCACTGCAGGTTCTCAAATATCATGGAGCCGTTGTTTGCTTGACTGACCATCCTGAGCAACTAGTAGCTAGGGAGTGGTACCATTCGCCCTGAAATCTGATCTTCGAGGACTCATGCGTTTTCAGATGTAGCAAATGTGACTGTACAATATTGCGCAAACTTGCCCTCATGTCGTCGTCGTTCTGAATCGTGAATGATATCTGTTGTTGGTCGTTTCATGCATCTTTTTTGTTACTCTGTTTCATAAACGCTCTTTGTGCCCCTCTTAAATGTAGCGTCAGTACCTAATTGGTTAATGGTGAGCAGTCAGTATCCGGTACTGATCGTCTGAATTCCTTATGTTATCTATTACAACAGCGTATATTTCAATATTTGGCCGTTCAACTATAGACCGATGATCGATCTGTCTTCAGAGAAAAAGGAAACTATGATAACAACAAATCAATGACCCAGTGTCGACGCCTGGTCATGCCGAAGATGAAATGGCGGAAATCCATGTTGCTCATCGCAATTTCTTAAAGTTGACGCGTTACCTAGTGGATTCAGAAATGATTAAGTTCATCTGAGAACGTAATAAATATGCAACCCATTGTTATGGGTTCTAACGGCCGCTTCTTGTTGACCTGCACTAAAGTTTTATAAAATTTTTCACCAACAAAGTTCATAAGTGATGAAATTCTGATTTTCCTACTGTAGCTCTCACGGTTTGACCAAGATTTCGGTGCGGTAGTACGTGGTACGTATTATCACTAGCCTTCTTCAGGATTTGCGATGATATTTTTGTCAGGTACCTGTACTATACTGATGCTAAGTTTCGATTTCAGAGATTGAAGGCAGCGGTCCCCGTGCTTTCAGCGCGGCTGACCAGAAAAAGGCAAATCAGCAGCCACGATTTCAGCACCAGAAAGGAGCCCCGAATCCGCATGAAATATTTTCTAACCGATGGTTCCGTTGACGGCGACAAAAGAGCTAGCTTGTGAAATCAAGGCGATAAACGACGAGGAACAGACGTCAGAAACTACGTCGCTTCCAGTTTAAAAAGCAACGGGGCGCTTTCTCGGTGTATGCCTCAGTGGGGAACAGGCGTTTGTTAACGGAAATTCTGACGCCAACCTAATATACAGTGTGGTTGTCGGTGACGGTGGCGCCTGTAGTTGAGTAGTACAACCGTCGATGTCGCAGGACCGTAGACGTTGAGTATCGAACGACCAGCACGCTGCCTTGCTTCGACTCGAAACTGGCATTACTTCGCTTCAGAAGACTTACCGTTCTGACGTCTTTTCGAATCGACTAATCATGCGCTGAAAATAAAATAAAATTCATCATCGTTAAACTAAATTTTAACACAGTCCCTGATTTTCTCATTGTTTGAAGCTAATTTTACAGATTAAAATTTGTCTATTTGTCTGTTTGGTTTCTGTTTCTAACTTTGTTACTAAGACGCAGGTACGAATGTCAAAAACAGGAAGTGGATGCCACATGACGAAGTGGGGAGATTTAGCCTATTTCATGTAAATCCTCGAAAGGCAGTGACACCAGCTGGTAACAATCGGGTAGGAACTGAGAACCACTGAGCCGTGCAAGTAATCAGAAGAGCTCAAAGAACAGCGGACTGCATTGTCTGATCCAAACGTCCAAAGTGTTTCAAAGCTTTTCTCGCGTGGAAACCGTCCGCAGGCAGTAGATACTTTCGCACACAATACATAGCATGAAAAAAATTCATCGCGGAGGTATGCGTGATTAGGACAAATAGTGTGGCATTTGTAACAGCACTGCATCATGATTAATAGTCTGAAATACAGTTTGTAATAGTCAAACACTATTATTTTTCACTTAGCCTGTTAAAGCCTTACTAACTTTAAACAATGATGGCATCAGCAGCGAAACTTCTGTTTGAATAATTCCGCATTAGCAAAGGCGAACGTCAAGGTTTCCCGGTGGTACATCATTCATTCAAAAGCATTTTTCTCTTTTGCGACGTTAGTCACCTAGATTGGGCGTGCATTGCCTACAACTGAACAAGATTGTGACATTGAACATTGTTGAGACTTATGATACCAAAAGTACAGATATAGAAAAATTCAATCAAGAGCTAGAACATTTATTGATGAGCATACTGTCGTCTTGAAATTCAGTGCCAAAGTTGGATGATGAAGAAACGGTGTATAGGTCACGGAAACCTGTGTGAACATGCCCTCGACCGAGCAGGCATTTGATACGCGTGCTTTGAATTTACAACAAAACTAGGACATGAGAGCAGATGGTGCGGAATTTGGTCCTGCAACTTCTAGTTGCGTTGATGTGCGCAAGCACCTGTCGCAAACGAGAATATTCCTAGTATTTGACTGGTTAATTTGCTTTGCAATTCAGAATATAAGACCCAGTTAAAAGTGTCGGTAATTTATTTAACAAAATCTACTTGCGTAGCAACGCGATAACAACCATGAAGGCCACCAGTATTTCGTTCCACCGTGATATTGTTTAGTACGTCTAAGTGATTTGTTTTCGCAAACATTAGCAGTACCTGCGCATAATATATCGGCGCCAAGAATTACTGTGTAAAATCCTTATTCACCACATGCATAAAGGATAAAAGCATCCAAATCGTGAGTTGTCTTCGATTGCCCGTGTTTTTTCCATGTCGGTCTGTTTATTTTTGTTTTGGTAAGCAAGTTGAAACCAAAATAACAACTGTCTGTGTAAAAATTCGTGAAATATTTGTCTTTTAATGCCGGTGCGCCGGGTGGTACTTTCGCCATCGCTTATTGTGTTGTTCTGGTTTCTTATTTCACTTTTTTGCAATTTATTATCCTGAAACTGCAGCTGAATTTTAATTTCTCTAAAATTTTTGGTGTTTTATTCATTGTTAAGGTTATTTCGTCAAGTCTTCGATTCCATGGAAGTGAAACATATCATTTACTCATGTACATTTAGTTTTCGTTACTTGGCCATATTTCAATAGATTCTCTCTATTCTAACGGAACATACATTTTAAAGCTTTATTATCGTATAGGCATCTAGCCTTTAGGTGCCTGTCGCAAAAATTCGAATTTATGACATTGTTTTTCATTGCAACCTTTGTTTCCTTAGGTATTTCTTAGTATTCCCAACTATGAAATTGCTTAGAAACTTTAAAAATTGTTCACAAGAAAATTTACCTTGTAACAAAAATGTAGTT